>VXAZ01009903.1:263738-302701 GCA_013399875.1 Gymnorhina tibicen
CGCCCGCCGCGCCCGCCGCGCCGCGCACCGGATGATGCCCCAGCGGGGGGCGGTGGGCTCCTGCCGCCGGCGGCGCCTCGCGCCCCTCAACGAGGACAACGGGCGGTTCCTGCTGCTGGCCGCCCTCATCGCGGCGTACCTGAGCGCCGGCGCCACCGTCTTCTCGGCCCTCGAGAGCCCGTCGGAGGCGGCGGCGCAGCTCCGCTGGAATCGGACCCTCCACAACTTCAGCCGCATCTTCAACATCAGCCCGCCGGAGCTGCGCGCCTTCCTGCGGAGCTACGAGGCGGCCAGGGCCGCGGGCATCCGCGTCGACGCCCTGCGGCCTCGGTGGGACTTCCCCGGCGCCTTCTACTTCGTGGGCACCGTCGTCTCCACCATAGGTGAGCGCTGCCCCGACGGCTCCGCGGCGGAGACCCGCCCGCCCGGGGGATGCCGCGGCCGCGGCCCCGGCCCCGTCGTTATAGCGACCAAAGTTTGGGGAGAGGCGCCGCCGCGTTGCTGCGGCAACCGGGGCTTCGCAGCGCGTCCGGGTCCCTCTTGTCCCCGCTGCCCTCCCGCCGCGAGTGTCGCGGTCCCACCGCCCCGCCCGCTGCACGGAGCCGGGGACCGGCGCTGCTCCCGCCCCGCAGCGCTCCGGCTCCCGTGGGTTCGCAGGAGCGCCGGCCGTCGCGGCTGCGGGAGCCCCGTCCCTCCCCAGCAAACTTTCGCTGCCGGTGGCTGGTCTTCGTTCCGCCGGCCCGAAGGAGCGAACGGGGCCGGCGGCTCCCCGAGCAGCGCTGCCTGCGCCGCGATGCGCCCGCCGGGCGAGTGGCTCGGTACCGCGACAGGCGGCGCGGGGGCCGGCAGTAGCGGGCTGATAGAGATGCTGAGCGAGAGCCAGGCTTTCGCCGTGCCTGGCCACTCAACTTGGTACCGGCTTTAACTGCTGGCAAAGTTAGGATGTGTATGTATTTAAAGACGCAAGGCACACGAAGTCGTGTGTCTTCCAGCTGTAGCACAATACGTGTTCTCAGTGTTATCGCTGCAGCCGGCTGCAGTTTTTCGTATCCCATAGGTGTTTAGGAAGAGCAGCACTCTGTAAAGCAAATGATGAGTTGTGGTGGGAGGATTTTTTTATTTTTTACTCTGTGGCTATCTACTACTCTTGGACTATTGCTTGAGAAACCCTGTCCCTGAAGACGTCCCTGAAGACAAGATCTTACTGGTCTTAACTCTGCCAGTTTTTAAGTTTTGCAAGAAGCCAGGTGTCTTCTGAGCGTTAATGTCATGTTTTCCCTTTATTGTAGAGGAAGAAACTCACTATTATATTGTAGAGGAAGAAGCTCATTATTGCATTTACATTCATTAGGCATGGAAAATGTTTTATCAATAATGACTAATCCGTATAATGGAGTCGTGATGGTGAGTACAGCAATGTTGTCAGGTATTGTTACTTTTTGCATTGAAAAATCCAGTTAACTTTTGGTTCGCAATTACATTAAGTAGCCCGGTCATTAAAACACCGTTTTAATTAAGCATTAGGCTTTCTTCATCACAGGAACATATATTTAAAAGAGATCATTTTGACTGATGTGAATGAATGAACAAAAAAAAGCCAACGTTTTAACAAACCCACTCTTTCCTTACACCTGCTGTGGGAAACAGAGAAATCTTCAGGTGATGTATAAACACATCGCTTCCTTGCCAACCCTGGCTTCCTCTCTCTGAGGTTATTGAAATGTAAAATGTTTCCTCTTCATTTGCATTTGTTTCCATCTCCACTTCATTGCCCCATCTGCAGTCATTTGTACCTGGGCAGAGGGAATGAGGAACTCAGCAGGGGGTTTTGCCAGTCTTGACAGGTGTAAATGGCAGAACCAAGAGTTGTGTTTCTCGTATTCCTGGAGCGGCAACCGAGGGCAGTGCTCTCTCCTTAGAGCCAGTAATGTCACATCTCACGTGCGAGGTGAAGACTTGTTTTTCATGATCTGCAACAAAAGCCGGATTCTGACAAGTGTTCCCCAAGTCGTACCTTCTCTTGGAATGCTACCTGCCAGTACTTACTCCTGGATTGCTTACAGTACTTGGTGTGAGTTCAGAGAGCCTGCTGCAGAGCAAGGCTTTGCTCTGAGCAAGGAGATGCGGCAGAAGGTGGCTGGAAGCACGTTGTGCCTGTGGGCACAGCAAAGGCCATGGCAGAGCCGCTGTGCTGGGGGTGCCAGGCTGCACAGCCTGGCAGGAGCAGTGTCTGCTGGAGTACCAGCATCCCAAGGCTGCTGCACTCCATCCTGGCATGGCTTTTACCAGCTACATGTGCAGCTTCTGCAGATGAAGAGCAACTGCTGCCCCCACCTCAGTCCTTCTCTTCGCATGCCTCTTCAAGCTGCTGCAGCTCGTAGAGAGGCAAAGCCCACGGTGAGCTCAGCTGCAGCAGGGTTTCTTCCAGCACACAGTTGTATTCGGTTATTTTTGGCAGTTCCACCCAGCAAAAGCAAAAAAACCTAGTGAATTAGCTAGTTGTTCCACTCAAACACGATGCTGTGCTCTTAGTCAAATGTGCACAAAGCTGTCAGGCTCGTGGTCCCAGCATGGGAGGAACCACATGGCAGAGCACTGAGATGTCACCTGGGTGAGCAGTTCCAGAGCCATTCTTTCGAGGTCTATTTTTTCTCTCCCAGCCAGCTCATTTATGTACCTACCCACCTGGAGTACCTTTGATTCCACTCTCAGCTCCCACACCACATTATCCTGGCTCAGAGCAATTTGATTTGCTTTCGTGTCATGCTTAATTGACAAGAATGCTGTTTTTACCCAACCTTGCCAAGAACTACCAGACATGCAGAGTCAAAACAGTTTGCCTTCCTCAACAGCTTCATCAGTTACGTGTGTCAAAGCAACTTTATTACTCCAGCTAAACACACCACTATCCCAGCGAAGTGTTGGAAAGCTTCCTTACTCACTGCTTAACAAACAGCGAGTGTACTCAGTGTCTCTCAAGGGCAAATCACCCACAGGTTACTCAGCTTCTTACTTGTGGAGGATTCCAGCTTGCAGGAATCACACTATGTCTTTTCAAGCCCTCACTCTGTTCTCAACAGTTTTAATACAACTACTGAGTCTTTCAAATGTAGGCATTGAAATACAGTCACCCAGGGACAGGGCTGCAAGTTTTCCTGGAGTTTGTGTAAGCTGAGCAGAGGGAGGGAGACTCCAGTTCTTCATCCTTCTGTGAACACAAGGATTAGGCATAGCCAGGCTGGGAGAAAACTGTTCCATCCATGCTCCTTGAGAGCTTTGCAGAGCCAAGCAGCTCCCCTCTTTTGGGTGCCTCCTTGGCTGCAGTTCTGCACTTCCCTAATTCCTCAGGGACACAATCAAACAGACTGGGTGAGAAACATGTTAATGGGGTCTTCAAGAAGTGAGAGTTGAAATTCTAATTTTAAAGCATTTCCCTGAATAGCACACAAAGTGTGTGGCTTGCAGTCCATAAAACACCCTCTTGATAGCACTCTGGGCATTCATTTTTTTATTACTGTATTGTTTGTGCTTGAATAATGAAATGCTGAGTCTGTTTTCATTAGATGCATCTGGATTTTCAGAGCTGTGTAAGAAAATCCTTCAGCCTGATTTCTGTTTGCTTGCTGTCAGACTACACCATCTATTCAGTCATTATTTTGCACTCCAAATGGTACTGGGTTTCTAGGCAATTATTATCATTCTGATTTCTTTAAGGAGCAGCTAGGTGATATTTATTCTTGATTCTTTGGTTTAACTGACAGCAGGCTTTGGTTTTCAGTTTTTTCCTTCCCTCCCCAAATGCAAACCACCTATAGTTCCCAGCACTTTGTTAAAGACTGGCAGCAAAAGTATAACTCAGACCAGATTTCTTCCTGGTAAAATGTTACAGATGCAGGCATAATCAGTCCTAGCTTTCCCCATATTCTGGTAGCAGAGACTCATTCTGCCTAGCACATCAGGCAACTCTGGAATGCCTGAAGATCTGGGTTTCTGACTCAGTTCATGAGTCTAGACTTCGTACCCAGATTTTTTTCCTCTCTTAAGTGTTAGAATAAACCTTAGGTGCCTGTATAGTAAAACATTTTGAAACATTGACCCATTAAAACTGGATTCTAAGCTTCTTATGTGTACGTACATGTTTCAAAAATCAAGTGATAGAATTGATTTATAGAAATCCATACCAGGCATTAAAAAATGAGGTCAAGTGAAGTACTCTGATGTGTAAAAGTGATTTTTTGATATAAGATTTTTTTATGGCACCCTTACTGTGGGCAGATGATTTTGGGATGGAACGTGTCTGGGTTATGTGTGCTTGAGAAGCGCCCCTGGGAAGAAAAGATGCAGGGATCTTCTCCCTGTACAGCTGTGCAGAGGTTACAGGTGTTGGGGGCACAGTGTGTAGGAATGAGCAGGACTGTTCATACTTGCCTTATCCCTGAGGTATCCTGTTAAATGACTCAATATTCCTGTGGACTGACAGCCCCACCCAAGGGGATGGGGCATGCTCTGCTCTTATCTTAAGTAAGAGACGCAACATTCTGTGTTTTCTGCCATCTCACTGGCTTTGGCAGCTGTTCTCCCCTTGCTTGGGATGTCAGCTGGGTTAGATCTTCTTCTCTCTGGGTCCTCTGTAGGGACCCGGCATACACAGCCCATCATTTCTGCTTGTGCTCCGCAACCTGAGCACCATAACCGCTCACTTCTAAAATATCCTCTGGCCCTGTGTCATAGTCTTGTGAGAATATCTGGTGGTCCAGACGTTCTGGAGGTTATAATTTAATGGAAGTGATGTGCAAAACACATTTGGACAGCTCAGCAAGCGCAGGTCGGATGTTGGACTGCGCTGCCCGGAGCCAGGGGGTGCGGTGCACCTGTGAAAGCAGGCACTACATAGGATAATTTGGCAAGAAATCCCACAAATAACCAAGATGGTCTGAAGGTTTAAGGGGTAAATGTATTTGTCCCATCTTCTTCATTGTTGTATTCCAGGATGTGAATTAGAGGTGCAGCCACGGGAGGTTGTGGCTCTCTGTTCTCCAGGAACGCAGCCTCCCTGTCTATAGGGCCAACCCAACCAAACCAGGGTGTGCAGCTGATCAGCAGCAGGGTTGTCTCCTCAGGGCTCTGCAGTTCCCTGAGGCTTGTACAGGCAGCTTTTGCAGAGCCTTCAGATTAGGGGGGAGTTGCCTCCAGAGCTGACCTTCTTAAAGTTAAGAAATAATCAAACAAAACCGAATGAGAAAGCAGCTGGAAGAGCAAGGAGTATTATTAAGGTGCAGTGTCAGGTTATTTGTCTTCGCCGTCCTCTACACAATCTGCAGCCAGCGTGAGAGTGTGTTGCAGGCAGATCTGATTCCTTCTGTGCGTGTCATGTTTTGATCAATGTGCTGGTGGATTTCTGAGTTATTTTCTCAGTCGGGTAATCTCAATAAAGAACAGAGAGCAAGAGGCTCAGAGGGGAGCAGGTCAATGGTCAGCATATTTCTGTGGAGAGTTCTGATCCTACACTGATTTTCCTCACATGAAGAATTGTCACCATAGCAATGTTTTCTGCTTGCCGTAGATGCATGGGAGTATTAACTTCTTTGGGTGCCACTGATAGGAATTTCCTAAGTGTGTGGGCATAGGTTGGGTGCTCTGAGCAGAAAAGTAATCTAAGTCACAGCTTGCTTTCTTGTAGTTGAGAGAAACAACACAAAGATTTACTTGGAATACATCCATGTAATTACGCAGGTGACTTGAGGAGTCCCCCCTGAACGGTCTTGATGAAATAATTTTGATCCTAAATTTGTTGGGATTTTATTCTAGAAAGCAGGAGGGAGGAACCCCAGTACTTGAAATAAAGCCCTTTTTGAATTTAAAAAAAATTCTGAAAAATATTACCTTAATCTCAGTACTTCTTAGGGTTTGCCTGCCCCTGTAGAGTTATGCCAGACACAGAAAATAAAGCTTTCGCTGTACTTTGGTCATGTAAAAGGAATGATTTCTACAGAGCACTTCAGCTCAGATTACTTAATCTAAGCATTTCAGAGGTTTCTTTAATATGAAACCCTAGCTAAATGTTTCAAAGCATTAACATCAGTAACTGGTGGAGAAGTCAAGGACAACTAAATTGCACTTCTTTTTGCCATGGCTGTGGAGTTTGAGGTGCTCAGCTGGAGCACTGAGACGTGGGGTCTCCAAATTAAATGTCAAGCACCACAGTTTCATAGAGCAGTCATCCAAAAACCAAACTTTGCCCAGCATTACATAAGATATGGTCCAGCACCTCAGAAGTTAGTGGAAATTTTATACTGACTTACTAGGTGCTGGTTCAGGTTCAAAGCAAAGACCAGCTGGAGTTTGTAATCATGGATTCTCCATTTTTGCAGCCTTCAGAGTCCCTCTAGCTCGGGTAATTGAAGGAGCAATGTCTGCTTAGCGAGCTTGTACCTCCTGCTTAGCAGAACACTCCATTTGGTCTTCGGTGATTGTCCTGCTGGGTAGCAAATACCTCTGTTTTAGTTCCTTGTGCATTTACAAGAGCTTGGAGATGTGATTGCAAACCAGACACTGGTGTGCCAAAGCACCCCTTTGACAGCTCTCCATCCACGTGTGGCTCCAGCCAGTCCGTCTCTATCACCAAGCAACCTCCCTGTAAACCAGTTATCGTGCCCGTGATAGCGGTGAGGGATCATAATTACTGGGCTTATCAGCTGCCCTGTTTGCTGCAGGCTCATAAAGCCAAATCCTGCTTGAAACCCTATGGCCTGTGTTCCCATGGAGCCCTGCCAGTCCCTGGAGTCTTCTCCCCACTTTGCTCTCCTGGGGATATTCCCTCTTTCCTTCTCATACAGCTGATCTAACGTTGCCTGCTCACCGGCCTTTCCCAGGCAGTCTGAACTTCTCCAGCTTCTTCTGCCTTCCCCCCCAATTAGTATGCCTTCCTCTACTGGTGATTTGCTTGCTTGATTAACTTTTGAGTATTTGTTTGATGTCTTTACAGTCTTTCATGTTAATAACTACCAAAGAAGTCAGAAGTAAAGCTTTACAGTTTCTCTCTGTTCCTCATCACGCCTGTCCCCTTTCCCTAGTGTTAATCCTGCTATTGACCTTCATTTCTTTTTCAGTCTGACTATTTCTTCCTTCTCTGATTGTCTTCAGTTTGACACAGATCATACACACGTCATCATTTTTTCTCACTTGTACCACGGGGTCATCTTTGCCAGCACACCGTCTTGTTTTTATGCAAGCTTTAATTGCTCTTCATTGTGGAGAGAGGAGGAAAACAATTATGGGGTAGTTCTGTTGACAGTTAACTTTGTGTAACATTACCTACTCCTGGTGGTGCGCTGGAAAACACAATGTCATTTCTTTGTTTTAATGAATGCGGTGTTACCTTATCTTTGAAGTTAAAGTCAAAGAGAATTTTGCCTCTTGCCATAGTAGCATCAGAGTTAGAGCAACACACAAAAAAAAACGCTCTAAACATTTCATCTGCAATTTTTAGACTGATACAGCTTGATATTACTGAGAACATAACCTGTGGCCATGATCTGAATAAGCCTTGCTTACCTATATCAAAAGAGACAGTTTTTGTATTGTGTCAGCACCAAGTGCATATCTGAGGGCGTTTTGGGAGAAGATGTTTAAGGACAAAAATTAGGGCTCATGCTGGTGAACATTTGAAGTGTGAAAGTCCTCCTGAGCACAATGAATGGTTGAAGTGACAGTAAAAACCTTTTGTGAATAGAAACACTCTAGTAACAAACAGAATTATGATCCAAGGGGCAATTGCATAGCAATCCAGACAAATCAAATATCTCCTCAATAGCCTGCTTCTGCTGAAGTCAATAGCAGACCAGTCTGCAGAGCTTTAGGAAATCCTACCTTAGGTACTTTATTGGCACACCAGGTTTATAAAACAAATGCACTTGTTATTGCCGTGTAAAACACATCCCCCTGAGCTCAGTGGGTCTGTTGATGGCACTGGCTGGTACACCTAGACATGGGAAGGTTTCAGAGCAATCTTTCTTGAATCAGATGAGAAGTGGAGTGAAAATTAAATCTAATGGCATTAGACAAGGCAAAGCATCAGCAGCCTTTACAAGTAATTAAAGCTTTGGAGTGGAGTAAGATAAGAAATTGAATGGTTTGATGTTAAGATACGGGATTACTTATCGTGGGTGAGGCACTGCTATTGCTCGTGTTTAAAAATCCATAATAAGTGCATGAAAGGAGCAGTAATACCTCTATAACAGTTGTAGTCCTGCAGCAATTCCTCACTGGATTTTAACCTTTCTGGGCTTGTTCCACTGCAGCTCCTTCCCCTTTAGAAATTATGGGTCAAATGTTTCCCAGTTACTCTCAAGTCTTACACAGGCAAATTTAATCACAGTAGAAACTGCAGCTAGAAGGAATTTGCCCATGCGAGAACTGAGTGAGAAACTAATTCAGTAAATTTCAGTTAAAGCCAGATAAAATGCCTTTGGTTATTCATCATTACGTATTCTGTCATCTCTTTGCTCAGCCTGAGCATTGTGCAAGCAATGTATTTCTCTCCTGAGGTCAAATAAAAAACAGCATCACTCACGCTCAATGTGTTTGCAGTCAAGTCTGCTTTAAGCCCAGTGGAAATAGGAGCGAGTGATGGCAGCGTACAGATCTTAAATCCAAGTTGTGATTTTCATAAGAGAGGCAGAAAGAAGCTGTTTGATAGGATGATTTGTTCATTTACAAAAACTGCTACTGGTGGAGCTGTGAGGACCAGGAAAATCTCAGATAAAATCAAAAGCTCAAAATTGTCTTGGCAATGCGGCGGAGTTGTTCAGTATCATTAAATTTAAAAATAGTCAGGGGAAATGCATGCTAAGGAAGGAAGAGTTAAATAGAAAAGTAGAAAATGGGAAATAACTGGTTAGTCAGCAGTCCTGTCACCCTCTATTTCTGTTATAGTAACTTAAAATTGGGGCTTTGTGCCTTCATGAATGAACTGAAAGAGCTGCCTGAGCAAAAAGATATTTGAGAATTTGCTTCTTTGCTTTCAGCTGGAACTTTTTAAAATAAGGGACCCGTGAAGGTGTATTTAAACCATTAAGAAGTCCAGGTAGATTTATCAGTTTTTTCCTTAAATTGTAACTGTAGAAGTTTGTACAGAGATTTGGGAAAAAAAAAAAAAAAGGCCCAACAGTTGAAAGGATGTTTTCATGTTTAGGGCCTTTTTATCCCTTGGGTCCATCTTTGTAGGCTAACTCTTTGTAAAGCAGAATAGCTGAGACAACTATGGAGAAACAGATGTTCTCTGAACACCTACCTACACAAACACCAGTGGCAGAAGAAAAATACGCCACAAGCCTGCTGTTTAATCCAGTCAAAAGATAAGCCAACAATATAACCATTAAACAGCCTTTCCCATCTGTAAGGCTCAGAAAGCCCACAAGTGGTATTTCTTTTGTCAGACTTCTTATGTGGGGAAATATGACATAGACCCAAGATCAGTTGTGAAATTCAGATAATGCTGTTTCTTAGCCTGAAAAGAGGCATTGTGAGATGTACTGGCACTGAAATGACAGTACATGTGCAAGTATTCTTTAGAAGCCAATAATGTCTCAAGAATATAACAAAATTTGGATACCATTATTCTTTTTCACTTGCAGTTCAGAAAAAAAAAAAAAAAGGCTCAACCTTGGGTGTACACAGACATCTGAAATGCAATTGCAAGTTTCAGTAAACAGCAAAAGCATGTGTGAATGCTAATGTTTGAAATGACAGGGCATAAGCTTTTTTCTGTTAGGGTGTTGCTTAGATACACGATTATCCACGCAAAAAAACATTCTCTTAGAAAACACACAGGAAAATAAGAATGGAAGCAGCTTCAAAGGATGAAAAATTATGATTGCAGCAGAAATCTGCTTTTGAAACAATGTTCACCTGGAATCATGAGCTGCATGAAGACTGTAGGAGGGTCAGAGGAGGTGGCAGTGTATGGCTTCAGGTATTGGACACATCTTAAGAGAGAGAAGGAATTGGTGGTTCTTGGAGTCCATGAGCTCTACCATCATGTATATCCATGGTTACTGAGACACACTCCGTATATTTCTTGGTTATCGTGCTTTTGTTTCCTGTGTATTTTTTAAAATAGTTACTCTAAATTCAGGTGTGTTTCCTCTGTCTGACGGTGTTTCAGAAACCCCTGTGTTTCAGGTGATACTTGGCAGTGCAGTAAGCCCAGGCAGATGCTTCTTCACACAACCTGGAGTATGAGCAGGGGTTTGATACCCCCTGACAGCTGTTAATGCGAGAGTGTGAAGTCCCTAAGCCCGTAGTGCAAAGGGGAGGTTTTCTCACAGTAATATAACTTTGTCAAACAGCTGTGCAGCGTGGGGGATATATTTTTCCATTATTAACACCACCACCATTTCAGAGAAGATTATAGCAAAATGGTTTTCCCCAGCTGTTAGGATAAGAAAAGGAAACAAGCCAGAGACAGGACCCTGCAATCATCAGGTGTGGAGGCAGCCACAGGAAGCAGCTCTGGGCTAGTTTAGATCACTGTGCAAGGAGACAGGCTGCAACCAAAAGAAAGAACATCCTGCTCTCATCGCCTTTTTCTGGAAATTCTCCTTTGTGAGGTGGTTTAGGACTAATTTAGGCAACACTAACCCATATTCTTTCTGTTTTAACAAGCCATTAGAGTACTTCAGCTGTGCCAAGGGGAAGAATAACAGGAGGGCATTTAGTAGCATCTTGCTGAAGATTTGTCCAAGAAAGGCATCATAAAAGGAAGAAAATAATTTCAGTCTTGATTTTTATGACTGTGAACCGGAGACTGGCCCCAAGAGTTTAGCAGAGAAGAAGATGATATTATTTATAAGAACAATAAAACCTTAAGTATTGAAAGAGAGTTTCCGAATAATATGTTAATAGAGAAGGGAGGTTGTCATGCCACAGGACACTCCCATCCCTTTGCAGTCAATTCAGCAAGAATAGTGCCAGTTTGTAGGTCCTGGCTTTCTTTGTGTAGTTTGAATTCCTACTCCTAATTTTCATCCTTCTCTGGGCTTCATTCTCCACCATCTCCTTTTAGGAGAGGCTCCCTCTCCCTCATTCAAAACCAAGTTGCAGTAGGATTGGCCAGAAAACTAAACATAAGCTTGCTAAAGATTTTGAGCCTCAAGCCTGTGACTCTCCCCATGTGTTCCCTCTTCAGGGGGGCTGCTTAGCAAGACCTTGGGCCAGAGCTGCTGCTCAGCTGGCAGCACTGATGGCCTGGCACAAGTCAGTCCCCATTTGCTTGTACGAGGTGTATAAAGAGCAGCTGGCCCCAGCCAGGGAACCATAAAACTGATTTAGAGACACTTCTGCTTCTTCCTTGGCTTGGTTCTGTGCCAAAGCAACTTCATCAGACCTCCCCCTGTATTTACTGGGTTTTGTCTGTAGGATAATGGCATGTAGTAGTGAGCAAGGGTGGACTTGTTTAGTTAGTCTTTGGTGTGCACTGTCTTTGCAGGCTGTACACAGAAAGGGCAGCATGCAGTACAGCTGAGAAAAAAAGCTTGCCTGCTTCTGCTGAGTGAAAAGAGTAAGAATACTGCTGGTGAAGCTGAAGCCCCAGCGTTTATCTTTTTAAGGGCCATGTATCACTCAAATATACAAAAGTTAGGCCACTTGAGCTGATAAATGTGCCTGCTGAGTACCCACTAGAGACTGAAGATCTTTCTTGGAAAGCTCAGCTAGAAGGTGTCAGCTTAGAAGAACACACTTGGGAAGCCTGCTGCGAGGAGGAGAAGTTAAACATTCACGAACAGCCAGGTTTTGAGGAGGTTATTCCTCTCCCCTTCCCTGAGGTTTCTTTGGGGTCACCCCCAGTGCCCGAGACCCCATCAAGATGCTAACAGTTGAGGTTTGTGAGATGAAACCTCACCCTTACTCCTCTCAGTCCAGCATATCCTTCACCCTAAATACATTGCTCTGGCTGTATCACACATGACAACCTCTTCTTAGGTCACGGGGTCCCCTCCTCGCCTGCCTGACATGGCCGGGTATCAGCCCCACACGGCAGCACCTCTGCATGCAAGTACTGGGGTTGGTCTTCACATTCCTGTCTTTGGGGGATTTCATGAGACAGATTTCCCTGCAGCTTCTCATCCCTCAGTTGGCTACCTAGTCCTCTGTACAGCACAAGAGGTCCTTCATCACCACCTCCCCTACAAAATTTCCTCTCCAGAGAACATGAGTACTCTGTTCAATCCCCGCATCACAGCCTCCGACACCTCTGGTTACTTCCACAGTGCTTTCCATCACACCACTCTCTTGCAGGAGCCTCTTACATCATTCCCATGAGGCTGCCCCTCATGACATCCTACTGGTCTCCAGGGATGCCTGTGGGAGTTGCAAGCCCCTTGCCCACATGCAGAAATCACCAGCTGCCAGAGCAGCAGGGGAGCCCCAGCAGCCCTACCCTGATGGAGCTGCCCTGCTGCTTCCCAGCCCTGGCACAAGGCACTCCTGCCCAGCCCTGTCTCCTGTCCTCACCTGAGTAACAGTTGGGAATAATTTTGGTTTCATCTTTGTCATTCACCTCTACAGAAAAAAATAGTTTCCTCTTAGTCTCTTTTTATACCTTTCACATGCACCTGGTAACTAACAACTATTTATTAACTTCACCTTTTAGTTATTTAATGTAATTGTTAACAAATACAGTCTTTTTTTCCTAAGGAAGCTTGGCTTATTTTAGGCTTACAATTCTATTAACTCTTTCTAAAACCAACATACATTAAAGAGGAATGAATATGTGGCCGTGACCTCTTAACCTGTGGTTTGAAGCATGGTTAGCAGAGAAATGCCAAAGGTGATCGATTCTGGTGTTCACTGATGTTAGGCATCACAGCACTTTGGATAACCAATAACCTGATCACCGTTGTGTGTAAACAGAGTAAAATTGGTACTGTAGAAAGCCTGTAATAATTGCCTGCAGCTCTTTGAAACTCCTTAAAGTTCGGTGAATCATCTCCTGGCTCTTCTGCCAACGTGGCTCCTTTTGAGTAGCAGTTGTTTCAAACACCTGACTAATATTTCACAGGTGGAAATGAAACAAGGAGCACCAGCAGAGACATGGATGGTTTTTAACTACATTTATTAAGCTTCATTATCATGGTGCTCTTTCTTGGATGAATGAATAGATAGAATGATTATGGAAGTCAGTCCTTATTTGCGTAGTCACTCAGTATTTTCTCCATGGGATATCTGCCCCAGTACACGGGTCACCAAGGACTGCAAGTTTGTGTATGATACAGCTTAGGCCAGCCCTAAACACTGCAGTTGTATCTCATTTATTCAGACATAGCACGGGTCCAGCTTAAAGGGTCTTAATTCCCACAGTGCTGGACAGACCGCTGCTGTTCTGGAGGTGTTTGCAGATCGTAATCTAAATAAGATCAGATGGGATTTTACAGCAACTTTGATATTAAAGGCTTTGCAATAGAAAAGCTCTTAAAAATGTACTGTTTGAGCCCAAAGGGGGGTATTTTAGTAAAGCAGGCTGAGAAAGATGTTAAAGGGAAAGTAAGTCTTTCATTTGTAGTCTGAAAATGCGAAGCCGGGTGGAAGAACTGACTCGTAGTATTCCCACTCCTCGGGTAAAAGCTCTGGATGCAGCAGTTTTGTCGGCTCTGAGCTGTGACCCTGTATCCAAGGCAACTGTTTCTGGATGTTAGGTGGTAAGGAGCTAGAGAATAAATGAGAGGCAGTTGTGAAATATACAGGTATGACTCTCAGGGGGAATAATAATGAAATGCTAACACGTGGGAAAGGGTGGAAGGAAGCACCAGAACCCAAACATGGGATTCAGACCAGGATGTTTCATTCCTATATACATGTACAGTATGGTATATGTGTTAGTCAGTCAAGACCAACCAGGACTATTGGAAAGCTCTGAAGTAAAGCCAAGTGCGGAACAGACAGGAAAGAGGAAACCACAAAAATTGGTAACTCTTTGTTTCTTTGTGTTCTGTAACCCCCATCTCTTAGCCTTTATGTTGCAAGAACTTCTTTCCCTCTTGTCTATTTCTGAGGAACCATTTGTTTAAAAAGTTACTTTCAACCATTTTAGTTAGTTTTGATTTCTTTAACTATAACTACATGATGGTTATATAGTGGTATAGAGGTGATGCTACTCTGATGGTCTAAGTGCTGTTTCACTCTGGCATTTCAAATGATTGCTCCAGTGTGCTGACCTGCTCTGTGAGTGAAGTCCTGTGAGAGGACACCTGCCTAAGAAGAACTGGGGTGGCTGAAAGAGGCAGGGACACATTATGCCCTTTCTTGTGTTCAATTTTTTGCGACTTTCTTGTGCGCCGTTTTTGAAGTGACCAAAACTTTATTGCATCTCTCGATAAATACATCTTTACTGCAAAACTGTCACCCTCTTTAATTTCAAAATATAGTAAGACAAGGTAATTGCCAAAGTAATTTGACTGAGAGATCTCACAAGTACTAAAGCTGCTATATTCCTTTCTGTCTTCTGGCATCAACCATCTCTTACTCATAAGAAAGTGGGTAAAAGAAAAGAAAGCAAGAGCAACAGGAAGCATATGTCACAAGTTTGTCCATCTGTTCTACCTCTTGAATCCATCCCTAGCTTAAGTAATTTAAAACTCCAGATGAGCAGAATTGTAACCACAAACCTGTTATGCAAGTCAGGATGAGGGTCTCATTAAATGCCAGCACTTAACCATGAGAGGCTGCTGAAGAGGGTTTTTATCAGCTCATCTCTGCTAATTATCTTTGTCTGGGGAGGAGAAATATCAACCAGCTGAAATTAATGCTGCCATAGAGCTTGTGTCTGAAGTGGTGGGGCAGAATTGGCATGAGGGAGGTTCAAATATTCCATCTGAGCCGCACGAAGTCAACCCCAAGGCACCTGTAAAATACGTCTCGGGGCCATGAAAAACGCAAAGCCCCGTTGTGCTTCCTCCCTTGTAGTGTGTTGGAAGCATAGGCAGTTCTGGGTGAGCTTGCTTCCTGCAGGCATCACGGTGTTGTTGGCCTTGGGCGGGGGCTGAGCTCAGCGATGAGGGACAGAACGTACCAGGACCAGCCCCTCGTGGTCAGGGTGACGCGGAGGGACAAACACAGCTGGCAGAGGAAGACCCTGCACGGAGAGCCCGTGACTGCTTCCATCAGCCAGCTGGTGACCTAAGGGACGTGTTTTAGTGGTGGCTTGGCAGTGCTGGGGTAACAGTTGGACTCAGTGGTCTTAAAGGTCTTTTCCAGCCTAAACGATTCCCTGTTTCCCTGGCCTCACTTTTTGCCTGTTTTATGTATTTCTTAGCTCTCTCATTGCTGTGATGGGCCCTTTCACCTTGCATAGCTGCACACCGAATTTTGGTAACATTTTCCTTTAGAAAGTCGTGATGAAACAAACAGCATCAAAAATGTAAAACTTCACCATCTCTCTTGAATGATCACCAGAAAATTTAACTAAGAAGCCTCAGCGCATTTACAGCTCGATCCAAACTGTCGCTATCTCCTTTTTTTTTCCTAATTAATAAATGTGTCTAGCCGTATGTGTGACAATAAACCCATTTATTTTGATGGTGATGTTCACATGCTTGCTGTGAAGCACATGTTTAAGTGCTTTGCTGACAAGGCACAGGCGAACAGATGCCTTCTCCATAACAAGTTGGCTGTGTATCCCTAGCTGGCAACCACAACAGGCTCCCCGGCTCCTTCTGAGGACCAGGCACTTACAGATATTCACTATTAAATGAGAAGACTCCTGCTAGCAGCCAGCCCAATCCAGAGAACAGGTCCACCCCACAGAGAAGGAACTGAGAACTTCCCAGAGCCCAAGGCAGGCTTTGTGAGGTCTGCTCAAAGGTGGTCTTGTTAACGCTGCAGAACGGAGAGACGGTGGGTCCAGAAAGCAAAATGTAATTACCTCTTTGGTAATACTTTCTGGTAATACTGTGCAAGTTTTCCACTGACTTTTACACAAAATACTCTTTTTACAGTGACGCTTTTGATCATAAAATCATAGCATGGTTTGGGTTGGAAGAGACTTGAAAGGTCATCTGTTCACGTGGGCAGGGACACCTTTCACGAGATCAGGTTACTCAAATTATGAAGTATAGTCGGACTTGCCAGCACACAGCTGTTTCTGAGCCTGCCAAATCTACTGTGAAAGTAGGACCACCTCCTCCCTCCTGCATCTTCATATCACTGAAAAGATATGTCTTGAGTTTACTTGTCATGAGCATTTATATTCTTTTATCAACCAATGGGAAATTCTCTATCAACAAAGTAGGAAGGGAGCACAGATAAACTACCCAGAAAAATTCAAGCCATTGCAAAAATAAATCAGTAGGTTTCAAGCAGCAATCTCAACTCACTCTATATAAGCAAAATTTTTCCTGTTGCTGTTTATAAAGGTGTGTCATGGTAATAAACTAGATTTAATGATTTCATTATGCTCTGTGCTTTTTCTTCACAAAATTCTGTTTATATAGTCTGATGTTGATATTTACCTTCTTGAATATGTTACTTTCTCATTTTGGTGGAACAATACAGCAATGAAATTTCAGAATGTGGATTTTTCACAAACCTTTAATTTAGATTGGATGTGGTTATTTTTTCATGGGACATAAGCAGTCACCTCAATCCTGTCAATATGCTCTTTGCCTGAGCCACCAAGTGTTTTCACAGGGAAGAATAGCAGAACAAGGGCAATACCTGCAGAACTGAGTTTCAGAAGAATCTTGCTGAGATAGGATGTGAAATATATGTAATCTTCTTCATAAAATAACTGGTATCAGCAAATAACATGGAGTAAACTTACTGTATTTATTTGCATGCAAATTTAAGTTCACTTTTGCTGTTAATTTAACCATCTGTTAGCTACAAGGCATTACTGCTTACTTATAAAACTGTGTATGAGTAATGTCATAATAATAAGTAATATTACAATAAGTAATTCATAGAAAGAAGAGGTGAATTAATATTGTTGCTGTTTCTTCCCAGTGTTTGTATACTCTGATTTTTCTGTTTAACTATGCAGCAGTGTTTTTCCCTGCTGTAATTATCCATCTGCAAGTTCCCAATGCCCGCAGTCTGTCAGGCAGCTCTGCAGCGCGGTGGCTTTTCCTTCCCTCTGTGATGATACCAGGTGGGCTAGTCACAGCTGGGATTTGGAAAAGACTTTAAAGTGCTGTTATTTTTAAAACAATATTCAATATTTGGGAGGTGTGGTTTTTTCCTGTTACACAACCTGAAAACTTCCATCTTCTCAGCGGAAATGGTAAAATCAGACCCCTATAACAAAAACGTTACACTGGGTTACAGCTTGTGAACAGAGAACTTAAACTTTCCATCAGGTCCTGATGGCTGACACATGTGGGAGCAGGGAAGTGGCCTCTTTACCTCATCCCACCTTGAAAGGGTTTGGGCTCAGTAAGTCTTCTGCCTGCATTTGCAGAGTGGTGTTGCTCTGCTAATACACTGCCTTCCATCTTGCAAGGATTTTTTTGCTCACTTTTAGTCATCTCATTGAACTTTCTGGTGCTTTCCTTCTTACCAAACTTGGTTTCGTGTTGGCCTAAGTTGACTTAGAGGTAGCACTCCTTTTGTCCAGTGAGATGGGAGCCTTGTTAAGGGACATATATCCTGAGCTTATGCGTGAAAACCCGTGTCATTAATGTTGCCCATTTATCTCCACACTGTAGGTTTTGGAATGACCACACCAGCAACCGTGGCTGGAAAAGTATTCCTCATCATTTATGGCCTTTTTGGGTGTGCCGGGACTATCCTCTTCTTCAACCTCTTCTTGGAGCGCATCATCTCCCTCCTGGCGTTTATCATGAAGGCGTGCTACGAGAGACAGCTGCGAAGAAGTGGTCTCCTGCCTTCCAACTTCCGAAGGGGGCCAGCTGTGTCCGGGGTGGGCAGCCTCGTGGGCTGGAAGCCATCCGTTTACCACGTGATGCTGATCCTGGGATTTTTTGCTATTACCCTTTCCTGCTGCGCCTCGGCCATGTACACGGCAGTGGAAGGATGGAACTACATTGACTCCTTGTATTATTGCTTTGTCACCTTCAGCACCATTGGCTTTGGAGATTTGGTAAGCAGCCAAAACGCTGCTTACCAACATCAGGGATTATACAGATTCGGGAACTTCATATTTATATTAATGGGGGTATGTTGCATATACTCCCTTTTTAATGTCATCTCAATCGTAATCAAACAAATTTTGAACTGGGTGTTGAAAAAATTGGAGTGCAGTTGTTGCCCAAAGTGCCATAAATCCAGTACCCGCCTCAGCCGTCGCAACGCCATCACCCCAGGAGCCCGCCTGCGCCGCCACAACGTCGCCGTGGACGCTGACGGACAGTACGACAGTGACACCGAGGGCAGGAGGCTCTCTGGAGAGATGATCTCCATGAGGGAGCTCACGGCGTCCAATAAAGTCTCCCTGGCCATTTTGCAGAAGCAGTTGTCCGAGACGGCCAACGGCTACCCGAGGAATGTCTGTATCAATACGAGACAGAACGGTTTCTCTGCGGGGGTAGGGGCTCTGGCCATCATGAACAACCGCTTGGCAGAAACAAGTGATTCTAGGTAGAGTTTTTGGAATTCCTTTTGTTTCTTAAATAAAAATAAAACGGCGGTTAGGGTGGCATTACCACTGTAAGCTACTGGAAAGTTTTAAATTTCAGAGACAGCCTTGGTATTCTTTGGGTGTTCAGCGTTTTACTTTCCGGGGGTTTTATAAGTTTTCTCTAATACGCAGTGAGATCTTTACCATTATGTTACGATTTTCCCCTAAGGGGGTTTTAAATGAGACTTGGATGTCTTTGATGCAGGATCTGGTGCAATTATAGAAAGATGGTGTGCATGGTTAGGATGGTGTCAAAACCAACATGCTCTTCTTCAGAACAGAGCCTGAACCCAAACTCTGTGTTAAAAGGCATAAAGCAGGCAAGTTGGGCTCCAGATTCAAACATGGGGTTGGTGAGTTTTGGCTGACCAGTATCTCACAGTTTGCTGAAGTGTGGATCTGGCCCTGAGCCTTGTACTCAATGCTCTTCAGCAATTCCTCGTAGCAGGCCTGTGAATGACATACCCGTAGGTGACTGTTGTCACGCCAGCTTTAGGGTGACCGTGCTTCACTTCAGTAATCCCACTGACTTCAGTGGCAGAGGACGGAATGGGCTGCACTCCCCTCGTACAAATGATGGGGTTTAGCCAGTCTTGTCTGAAAGACCACCTGCCACCTAACTCTTAAAAGTCAGGGGATTATCAAGGACCGTGTGAAGGTGTGCAACTGTTCCTACCTACTGAATAACAGGAAACAGGCAATTGTCATCTTCAGAACTGACTTCATTTAATGCAAGGGAAGCCAGTATGCACCTCTGGTGTCAAATGTTTGCATCACCACAAAAATGCTTATTTAATTACTTTCTCATTGAAATAAGTCACTAAAATGAATGTAGGCTCTCTGTTGTCCTAAATTTGCATCTTTTAGTTCTGCAGTATTGTTGCAGACATTCGTGCAAATAATTTCCTTGCAGGTCTTTGAGGGCCCCAACCTCGTACTTGCTTCCCACAAATCTAACTGTGCACGTTGTAAAGAAGAGCATTGCTTTGGAGTTCCCCCAAAAACTGGCTTCCACCAAAATGTTGATACCAAGTCATAAATTTGCCTTGAGCTGTTGCTGCTACCATCTTAAGCCATATTTAACCTGTGCTAGCCCAAACCACTGGAGAACCAAAAGCAAACCTGGTCTAGAGTGTGTAGTTTAGTATGACAAATGGATGCAGAGGATTTGCTGCAAACCTCTTTCAAAAATACATGCAACAGCTCTGGATCATTTCTCTAAATTCTCTCTACTACACTCTGAAGATAATAAAAAGGCTTCTGCTGATTCCAAGCAAGACACAAAACTTAAACTTATATTCTAAGAAGCCTTCTCTTGGAAACTTACTGGAAAATTGTAGGCAAGACCATGAGTAGTAGGTTGGTCACTGAATAAATTGACCAAGCTGATGAACACAAACTAGGAATATTAAAAATGTTTAAAAATATTTCCACGAGGTTTCATATATATATTTTACTCTGTTTACTTACTTTGTTTTGCATGGGTTTGGAGTAGCCATCATTTTTGCTTTCTTTTAAATTTGTAGCAATGCAAAATGTTTTGGAATTTACCCTTGGAAAACTAACTTTAAATTTGAGGTTTTGCGCACCTGAACCTGCCAGCTGAATTATGACAGTGAATGTATCTTTTTCCTAACGAAAAGGAATCAGAGCTGCAGATAAACCATCACACATGGGTCTGTATCACACTGTAAATGTCACAGCTTTTATCAAGATGTGTTTTGCCAGAAACAAGCAGTGATGATTGTAATGTGTTTCCAGCTGGTACAGACTCACACTTAAGATTCTGTGGTATGGTAGGGGCTGCATTCAAGAGGCAGGAGCTTTCTTGGTGGTAGAGAGGCTCCTCAAGGTCCATCTGTCAGAGTGCCTTCCTGTCTGTGCACTCAATCCTCTTTACGGAGGCAGGAAGAGGTGTTTGGTGCTTCTTCTGAAGCCCACTGAAGGATAAATTTAAGCAGGATGTACAGGGACAGGTCATGGTCTGGAAAAGACTCTGACTGCTGGAAGACCCAGTTCAGGAAGGGTCCCTTCCCTTCCAGACATGCGAGGGAAACAGCACAGGCAGAGAACCGAAATAATGAAAATTTGTTATTTCCCCTTGGGATTACCCCCATGGGTAAATCTCTTAACTATGATGATTTATGTGTTTGTTTATTAAAAGTGTGAATGGGACCCTGCTCTTTTTTTGCAGCCCGACCTCTCTCAGGGTTGTATCTTGATGCATTTGTCATCATGGGGACTATTACTCATTAGGACTATTACATAAATCAGAGCAGACAGGCTCTGTCCCAAAGGACTTTGGAGTTTGAGCAGATAGGGCCCCAAGCCGCAGCAGAATTACCTGTTTGTTATTTCGCTCATAAAAACATGCCCAAACGTACCAACATTCTGTGAGCTCAAAAACTCTTATTTTTATGGTAACAAGTTTGCAAATTAAGGGGGTTTTTTTTCAGTGAGTTGTTTTCAAAGGATAAATATTATAACTATGATTAGGATCCTGTTTAAACTGTAAATTTGTAAATTGTTTTCAAACTACTTATTCCAGCCTGGGAAATAACAGTGAGGTAATATGAAATTGTGCATTCCTCCCCTGTACTTTTTCTGAGTCCAGGCAAAGGCAGACACACAGTCTGCTGTAACATGATTTAAATGTTTCCAAGTCTTTCTGGTACCATCAGTCACAGGGGTGCCTTTGCAGGACCCTTTGCAGTTCCTATTGACTCCAGGGGAAGTTGGACCAGCTCCTAGAGCTGGGCTTCTCAAGGGACTTGGGCATCTGACAGATTGCTGCTCTGTTCACTCAGATCTAATGTTTACTTACGCCCAAGGTCCTTGATAATCTCCATTCTGCTTCTCTTTAACCTCAGAGGCATATAAAGTGCATGCCCAGTTATTTACCAGTGCTCCTATTCCTTGCAGGTCACACATCTCCAAAAGCTGACATAAGTCAACCACAGGGACCCCCAGGTCATATCTAAGTCCTATAAAAATCCCCAAGCCCATCTGGCTCAGTAAAGCTCAGTTTATGAGAGGGTCAGAGCACAGTTACTGAGCTGGGTCTCACCGGGGAGCATCTGCCGAAGGGTGGCCTTACAGTTCCCTCATATTCAGTAGCAGAAGTATTTTTCCAGGATGCGTGGAAACCAAGCTCCAAATCTCTGCTCTTCAGCCTGCCAGCCCTTCCTGGGCACCCCCCACCCCTGTACATGAGTACACGAGCCAAGAGGACATAGGAGGTTTGAGATCAGTCTTTCGTAGTCTCTTGTGCTCTTCCTTTAGCTTTTCTTAATGATAACTCCTCTTCAAACTCGCCAGGCCTGGGCACCTAACTCCTCATTTATTGTGCGTGGTCCAGCTCAGATTCCCCGGGCAGCCTGCTCTGTTCATGAATTAACCCCTAAACACGCACCAGTTGCACCGAGTGCAATTCCTCCTGGTGTTTCATTTTCACAGACAAAGCAGATACCAGCAATACCTGGACACAGGCTGAAGCACAAGAAACCAGAAGGAAACGGAAGGAACAGAGTGGGAAAGTGAAAGCACACTGCACTAGATTGCACTTTCTTTTCAGGTAACTTGGGAGTTGTATTACATTCTAGAAATGGGGTTCTTTTTCAAGTTTTATTACGGATAGCCTTGAAAGAATGCAGCTGACTTAGGTTTTAAAAGTTCATCTTCCCTGATACAGCCGCCTCTGCACCACCCTGTAGAATGGCAGCAGTAACTCCTGGCTGGCGCAGACCAAGACATCCCAGCTGCCTGCTGGGTCTACAGGCAGCACAGACCTGAGCTCAGACCCTGTCCCCCAGACTGGGCTTTTGCTGCCTGAGCCCAGGGAAGAGCATTCAGGAGCAGCAGAAAGCTACAGGAATTAGGGCTTCTCTGTGAGCCATCCCCTACTGAGAACAGCAGTGGCAGAGGTGTGAGCTGCTCAGGCAAAGGAGATAACCACGTTCGCCTGGCACCTGCACTAATGCCTTGCAGATGAAAATCAAAATGTAGGTGAAAATTCATGAGCAACAATGACCAAGTGATATCTTCTCTTAACCCTGGAGCTCAGGGCAGAACAGTTACAAGGAATAATTTCTTGTGAAATCTGTAGCATTTGGCAAGTCACTACATTGACCTCATGGGGTCTGTCTTCCCTGTGTGTGTCTTGGACAAAGTTCGGAGTCACACCAAGATGTCATCTGGTTCTCACTGGTTTCTTCCCATCTGCAAACACAGTTCTTGTTTCGAAAAAATGCAGATGGCTCTTTATTTCCTTGCAATGCAAAGGACATCCTTCAGACCACGTAGATGTTCAGATCCATCTCAGTGACCTCGGCCACAGGTGGCAGTGTCTGAGGGACAAGGCTGCGCTTTGCCTGTCTCCCTGCAGAAGCAGCATTGCACAGCAATGCATACCAAGGTTCTTTAGGCAGTTACCAGCTCTGATTGCAACCAGAATTACTGCTGGAAGGAGGGAATCCCACTAGAGCTCTCTGGGACTGCCCTGTGCCGTGCTCAGGTTACCCAGAAATGCCCCTGTTGGTGTAGTGCTGCAGTCCCAGCACGGCTTCAACCTTGGCCTTCAGTCTTTTCTCCTCCCCAGCTTTCTGTGGGTGAAAATTTGGGTGTAGTATGACCATTTACCCATATTTCAGTCATGCCTTGCTGTTGCAAGAAAGACTTCAGCACCAGTGGAGGTCATACATAGCCAGGCGTGTGGGCTCGGTATAAACCTGATTGCCTGTGTGGGATGAATTTATAACTGTATGGAAATTAGCTGTAGCAATGAGACCATTCTCACATTTTAGCATTTTTCTAGCCTTTAACTTGAAAAATATTCAGTGGCAAATCATTGCAGTGAATGTTCAGAGCTAATCTCAACAAAATCATACTTTGCTGATTGCTAGCCTGGCAAATCTGTGGGTATGGCTTCTGCTCTAATTGTATTACTAATGTGCCTTTCCAAACCAACACACGTTTGCAGTGTTACATTTAAATAATACATAAATGCTGTGTTACATAACAAATTCAATTAGGAAAAATTAGCACTTGACTCACACAAAATAACTAATGAAGTGTGCATTGCACATTGTACAACCAATATGCAATTTCTTTTTTTTTTTATGAATATGTCCATATTTGAGCTCCAAATTATGCTTTCATGAATGCTAGGGAAAGAGAAGCAGTACACTGTGGAAAATAAAGGAAAGTATGGCCAGTTCCACTGAGATTTGACACAAAGGCTGTGCATATTAGCACATGCACAGTAAGTGGTTCATTATGCGTTATAAATACGTTGTGTAGCAATGGCACTGAGGAAGGACTACTTTAGTTTACAAGGCCACAGTCTGAACGCAGCTACCAATAAAGACACATACCTTTTTTCTTTCTCTCTTTGTTTGCTGTATGGGTAACACCCACCCTTTAATTACAGTATCTCTTGAAACCATCAGAAAGAAAATGCAATTGCCCTGAATTTTGCATAGGCAAAAAGAGGTCTAAGGTCAAATCCAAACTTTCAACTCTAAGGATCCAGAGTGGTGTAGTTTAGCTTTGAAATGGGGCTGCAGACCTGCAGCCTTCAAATGTATTGTGTTTAATCCTTCCCTGGAAAAAAAAGAGGGAGTAAATACGGATACAGTTTATTGCAGATTACCTAGCAGTCTGGAGATTTAGCATGAGAAAAAAAAAAATACAGCAAGTGTGATGTTATTGAGGAATGAAAAGTGTGGAGAAAGGGAGAGGCTTAGAAGTGTTCTCCAGCAGATCCAGCAGAAAACCAAAGACTCGCTTTGCGTTCGCTCGTGTATTTATTCCTCACCACACAACGCTGTGACGCTGTCACCCCCACAAGGAGCTCCTGTGGCGTCGTGGGCTCAGCTACCTCATGTGGAACGTGGAGAGAGGTATTTTGTGAGACACAAAAAGGGGGGGAAGAGGGGCCACATGCTTACAGTCACCATCTTCATACAGGACACTGCCAAGGGCTGATTTCAGGAAGACAGTTGCCCAGCTTATTACTGGGAAAGCAGCTGTGCTGGTCCCTTACAGCGATGATCAGTATTTTGGGGGTATCAGAGGTGCAGATTCCCATGCCTCCAAGTCCTCCTAGTCCCAGGGCCATGTCATGCCCCAGCTATGTCCCAGCCAGCTCCCAAGCCCAGGCTTGGCATGAGGATGTAGGTGGGTTTGAAAGTGTGTAACATCATCGTCCCAAGTGTTTTCAGGATCAGACCTTCAGCAGGTGATGCTTTTTCAAACCTAAGGAATACAGAGATGTTCCCATAGTCCTTTTGTACTTTGCCGACTGTAAGAGTACTTTTTAAAGCCAGTGAGTCAATGCAAAATTAATGCTTTTATAATAACATACAATAAACAACATGAAAAAATTACTAGTGTTTCTGACAATGTGCAAATCAAACACCAGGTTTTCTCAATGGGTATAATTTCCTATTCCATGCAAGTAAAATTATGTCCGGGAAATTTTTGCTCATAGTAACATCCACGGGCTGCACAGTCAGTGCAAGAATTCAGTTCCCGTTTTACTGTAAAACCTCAGTATCTGAAAGCACAACACCTAAAAAATTGTTTGGGGATTGTTTGCGGAGGGGGGTTTTTTTGTGTGTGTAAACATTGTTTATTTACAAAAATAAAAATGCTATAATTCTACATATACAAACCCATTTTTAGCTCACTAGAATGCTACTTTGTTGGATACTCTCAACAAAAATATTAGTTCCAAATTTCCAGCCAATTTAAATTACTCAAGTTTCAAGACAACCTGTTGAAAAGTATTGCTGTTTATTTTGTTTCTTTTTGAAAGGGCACAGCTTGGTAGATATCTTTAACTCAGCTGGCATTGCAATCTCCTACTACAAACCTCAAAAATTTTACTTCTGGAGCTAGTTCTTCTGGTTTTGGTATTTGCTCACTTCTGCATTGAATTCTAGAAGGAACGACCAGTTCTGTGCTGTTTTCTGGTTGGTATCACTTTCCTTTTTGCATTGATTGCAAATAGCTGAAATATTAACACCAGCAAATGTTCCCAGACACACCAAAATCAGTCTCTTTTCTGAACATTTTTCTTTTAAAAATTGCTTTGTAAAATCTACGTTCTGATTGTAAATTACAGTTAGAATATTTTTTCTACCAACAGAATAGCTTGACATGAATTCTGTGAAGGATGCTAATGATTTGGTTTTGTGTAAAAAGACCTGCCTATTTCATTTGCCCATTTTATCTAATTTGTTTCAAATTCTTAAAGTCAGAAGTATGTAATTCCTATTTGGAAAATGCCCTGTGCTGTACATTTGCTCCTATGAACAGAGCTTCTAGAAGGATTAAAACCGAGCCTGCCTAATTGCTGCAAACAGAACTGCATGTATAAACCTTCAAAACCTGAATATTTGTACCTGTTTGGCCATTGCAAACCAAGGGCATGCTAATGTAATTCCAATTCAAGCAAAGAAACCTAAATCACAGGGCTTGACTGGCTGCTAACCACTTTTATCAAAAAGGCCACACAGCTACAGCGCCAAGGGTGATGGACGGACTCTTGATGCACAAAGATGTTATTTTGGGGGCTGGTTTGGTGGCTGGGAGTTGGCACTCGGGTGGTTAAAGCAGCTTGGCTGGCTGGATTCAGGCAGTTCCCTTTGCTGAGCCTCAGGAGACGTTTGCCAGTAGTTAAAAAGGTGAAAAAGAAGACTGACATTGCATTGAGCCTCTCTTGAGAAGCACAGCAAAGTGCTGTGGGTGTTTCTGGCCACCTGTGAACCCTGGGTTGCTCCTGAAGCTGGAGTGTTTGGGACACATTTTGCTCGTTGCAGTGCCTCTGCACTGGCAAACCAGTAATCTACTGTGATCCTTCTCTCCTCATGAAATGGATAGGGAGATTTGTTTAGACTTTCCATATGATGACAGCATACATAAATATTACGAGATGAATCAATTACCAAGTCCGGCTATATTTGCTAAGAGATCTTTATCAGTAAAAACAAGAAAAACTGTCTTACCAGTACAGTGAATCAACAAAATTAAGTGGTGTTCTGAACAGAAAGTAAGGTGCTAAAATATACAGTTGGACCCCAAGGCTCAGGCATGTGTCACAAAATTATCATTCTTTTCCAATGCTCAATGCACCTGCGTCTTCTGGGAGAAAGCCTCAGTTTCTGTCAGCATCAGGGCATGCAAGGCTTATATTTTCTTTATCTATATGAAAGCAAAATGTATCTGAGGACATACCTTGGCCTGCACAGCTCTCAGGGGTGGACTTGCCTCCATCCCCAAATTTAAGCATGCCCATCATCCAGAGACCATGAATACTGGTCCCGTCCCCAGTAGGAAATGGACAAAATGGCCCTGCCTCGGGGTGTCTGTGGCTTTTGAAGAGCAGTTTGAATGTCAAGGCAAACCACAGCTGCCTCCTCCAGCCAAGCCCCATCTGGGGTGGGATCCATCCCACTGCCAGTCCCTGGTCTGCAGCCAGGGATTGTACTGCCAGGAGAGTGGTGCAAATCATCAGCAATGTGCTCTTATCCCTGCCTTCTTAATGGGCTAAAAACAGTGGAAAACAGAGAGATCGTTTTCGATTTTAATTACCAAAAGGGTGTTGCCCATTATTCACAGCCTACACACAAGATGTTATGATTTTCAATTTTCCTGCACTGATCATTCAGTCCATTTGGCAGCTGACCTTCAAGCGGTCATGGTTTTTCAAAAAAAAGGGGGAAAAAACCCCAAACAGAAAACCCAAACACCCATTATCAGCATATCAGAAAAGCAAAGTAATCGTAAATGAGGTGGTAAGAATCTCAGATGCAAAAGCTGCGAGCAGAGCTGCCTCTGCCTGCAGCAGCCAGATGTTTCCTTGGCAGTGGGAGAAGTTTGGGTTCACGAGAGCATCAGCTAGATGTTTGGGGTGCTGGACATTGCCCTGCAAACAGCTGCAGCACCAAAATGGCACTTTCTGAACAAGTTTCTGCTGCTGTTTCTACACTGTTAGGGACATTTCACATCCCTGCTACTGAAACCAGAGGATGGCAGCAAGTGTTACACAAGCAATTTACTGTCACTGGTGTATATGGGTATTAGCCAGGGACATTTTTCACAACCAAGAGGAATTTCAGCTGAGTGTTGGTCAGAAAAAAAGGACATTTTGCCATCCAGAAACAGCTGCAGCAGGTCCCAGTGCCTGACATCACTCAACATACTCCCAAAGAGTTGAACCACACAGAGATCACCTAAATAAGCCAAAAGAGTTGGTAGGGTCTAAGAAGCGAGTGTTCCTGGGGCTTGAATCTGGAGTAACTCGGTTGAATGGCAGGTACTAAATAGTCTAATTAAACAGATGTAATGGCTTAAATGCCTGCTAGAAGTCCTGCTAAAAGGAGATGCGTGTATTCTTCCATCACAGTTTTGGTAGTGTTTACCAAGTTAAGAGGTGAAATGAAGAAACATAAGTTCCTGTAAATCATTGATTGGAAAACATAGATTCTTACTCTTTCAGATAATGCTTCTTGGCAAAACATTAAACTGGAATAAATTTCAAGATTGAAATCTGTTTAAACAAGTGGCAGTTTTAAAAACGCTTTAATTCTGGGTTGACAGGAACTTAGCCTCCAACTCATACCATAATTGTGAGGGCTCTTAACAAATCCATCCCATTTTTGGTGTCAGCTCAGGATTTTTCCACTGTAAGATCTTTGAATGAAGAGGACTAAAAGCCATATACAAAGCCAATCAAACACGGATCACATTTCTACTGGTACGTTATATACAGTTTGCAAACAAAAATGAGTATTTTGGGCTTGGCACCCCTTCATTCACAGAAACATGGTTATGGATCCAGGAGGCAGAGACAGCTGATGTGCAGCTGCTTTGCAGAGCGGTGCAGAGGCGTTGGCAGAGGATGTGTGGAGCTGGTGGTTAATGAGACTGTGGAAGAACCCACTGCTGGTGTCCGGGGAACATTCCTGTGTGTTTTTAATGCCATGAAACATGATCGAGTATGAATTCTGTACATCTGGGAGGATGTCAAAGTCCAGGTGACGTTTGGAATGTTGCGATTAAGCTATTACAAAGACTTTTGAAATAAACAGGAGACGAAATGTTGCCTGGGATGTGTATGCGAGTACTCTTGTCTTTTCTTCTGAGCATGGAGAGAGGGAGGCAAGGCAGAAGCACCTCCTGGGTGGGAGACCCCCTTGGAAATGTGTGGCTTGGAGACCTCAGAGCCATATGGGGAGACCCCACAACTCCCCAGATGCTGGGTACACTGTGTATGGTCGAGCAGAGGCAGGTGGGATAGCAACGGGTGGGATGTGCTTCCTATGTACCCCATGGTCATCTGTTAAATTCTGCGGCTGAGTGATCCTTTGCTTTGCAATAAAGTAGAGAGCAGATGGAAACTGTTTGCTCTGTAAACAGTTACAAGGAACTCCCAATACATCCCCTCTCCACAACTTCCATTCAAATCGATAGAAGCCATCTGTCCAAGGTATTAAGATAAATCTTGGGAATGTTGGTATTGGCTAGAAAGGCACTTAAAAGATCAATCACACTGCGAACAGAGAAATGTCACTGCACCAAACGTGGAGGCTTGCTAATCTTGCTAGGTAACGTGGACCCAGAGGGCAAACCTTTCTGGTTCATAAACACAGCCAAAGCCCCTATTGCTGTCCCCATCTCCTCAGCTAAATAAAACAAGCCCCAGCAAGAGCTGGAGCTTCGCACGTGCTCTGGGATGGCACCTGCTGCTGCCGTGTCCAGCCAGACACAAAACCTGCCAAAACACACACAACTTACTTTCCCGGCAAAAAGGATAAGGGCTCAAGGGTTGCAGCCACCAAAAGTAATGCTGGGCCCGGCAGTGAGGGGGAGAGGGAAATTTTTGGCTGTTTAGCACTCATTTCACTGATGTTGGGTGTCCCCAAAATTGCTATGCTAGGAGTCCAATTCCCCTGGGATTTATTCAGGGTCTCCCATGCCTCAAAGAAGTTAAGATTTTCAGACTGTTTCAAATTCTTCGCAATTCCATCCATAAAGTTCTCCATCATAGAGTGGTGGGAAAATCCTACTAATCTGGTAGATATTCATATTTACAGAAAATCAGAAAATACCTTTCTTTATTTTTAATAATTACCCTTTTTACACCACTCTATTTTGAGGTTACTGTTGGAGTGCCTTCCTGTTTTGCAAATATATCCCTGAGGAGCCACCAGCTACCTCAGCTCATTTCCTAATGGGAAAAAAATCCACTGAGTTCTGCTCTCCAAGAAGGCAGCAAAGCAAATGAAGAGAAAACTCACCTGGATGAGCAGCACCAGCATCTCCCAGAGCTGGTCCTGAGGTCTCTCAGGTGGCTTGTCCTGGTGTGGGCAGAAGGCCACTGTGAAAGCATCCAGTCTTGGTGCATATCAGGAGGTGGAAGAAGGCAGCAAGCTCACTGGGAGATGCTTTCCCTTGTTTCTGCTGCTGGGAAGCTCATCCATGCTGCCCTTGGGTGAGCCTGGGCTGGCTTGCTCAGACCCTTGGTGACCCCTCTAGGAGTGGATACAGGGCTGCCAGTACCCAGCCAGGACATGCCTCTGTCTCCACACCCCCAAAACCCTCTCCAGAGGCAGGAATGTAAAAATAGCCCTTAATCCAATTTATTGCAGCAGGATCCAGCCCTCACATAAGGGCTGCATTTATATTTACATTACCAGGATGATGGGGCTGCCCCGAGTCCCAAACGTGTCTCTGGGATTTAATCCCATGCTCATACCGGTGCCAGCTCAGTGTCCCGGCTGCCTGCTGGCATGTCACTGCTGTGCCACGCTGGCTTCCCTCCTTTCCACATCCCCTGCAATGGGCACATGTGCATTTCTGACACTCCCACCCTGCTCCCAGCTCACTGAGGCACGGCAGAAGACGCGGCCTTAATTTCAAGAGAAGTGAATGTGCCAGACAGAGCTCTGCGCGGGGCTGGGGTGTACGGGATGAGGCAATTACAGGTGATTCATTAGACCTTGCACACTGAGATTTGGGGTTTAATCATGTGTTGGGGTTTTCAGTGGTTCCAGACACCGAGGTGCCAACTTCACTGGGTTGAGGTGACTGCTGCTGGCTTTTCCCGGGACTGAGTTCCATTGTCCTTCCATCTCCACTGGGCACCTGATCACACACCCAGAAACACACTGACACCTTCAGGGTGCTGGAGTGAGTCCAGAGAAAGGAAGCTGGTGAAGGCTCTAGAGGGTAAATCCCATGAGGAGTGACTGGAGGAGCTGGGGGTGTTCAGCCTGGAGAAGAGGAGGCTCAGGGGTGACCTTATCACTCTCTACAACTCCCTGAAAGGTGGCTGTGGCCAGGTGTGGGTTGTTCTCTTCTCCCAGGCAACCAGCAACAGGAGTGGAGGACACATCCTCAAGGTGTGCCAAGGAAAGTTCATGTTGGACATCAGGAAGAATTTCTACATGGAAGGGGTTGTCAGGCATTGGAATGGGCTGCCCAGGGAGGTGGTGGAGTCACCATCCCTGGAGGTGTTCAAGAAACAACTGGACACGGCACTCAGACATGGGCAAGTTGACGTGGTGGTGTTCGGTCGAGGGCTGGACCGGATGATCCCAGAGGTCTTTACCAACCTAACTGATTCTGTAATTCTGTGATTCTCTCTACACCGCACCCGAAAAGTACATTTCGTGCAACTGCTGCATTTATATAGGAAGATTATATAAAGGTTAAAATCCACCTCACCCTAGTCATGTAACCAGCTATTTTGGTGGAAATGACGCTATTTGAATGAGTGTTCAAAAAAAGGTTTCACCTGAAATACCCTCGAAATGTGCTGTACAAGTTATTAAAGCCCTCACCATGCCCACTGTTTTTCTCTTTGCTTTTATCCACTTTAATTGATCTCTTACCCCATTTATTCCACTGCCTGCTTCCAAGTCCTCTGTTTCCTTCCCACGGCTTTATTCTCCCAAACTAATACAAGAGCTGTGTGTGACCTTGTGACCTGCTGAAATAGGTGCCAAAACCTCCATGGCTGAGCTGATCACCACACCAGCTCTAAAAATGAATCACACCCTCGCATTTGCACTAAATGTCCTTGTTCCCCTTCACGCCCCGGGTGATTCCTTCAAAGGACAGAATTCTGTCACTGGGGGTAATTAAAAACAGTTCATATCCTGCTAGGATTACAGGTTTAAAAATCTGAGTGCCAGGGAAACAAGGCGTTTGCTGTTTTTGGAGGAAACGAACTCCCACAAGAAACATACAACTTAATTTTGCTGTCAGATGTTCCCACAGACTCCTCTTGGAAGTCAACCGAAGCTGTATATACATGCCTAAAGTCAGTTTTAAGAAAAGAAATTGCATTTATATTTAGATTGTCACCCTCCAGTCATTCAAAATGGTTCATGTGGGAAGTTTATAATGCTGTGATCAAACCCTTTCTTTTGGAATTTATTGACACTTGAGTGTCACAGATCTTCTGCATGAAAACTTCTGATTGCCTTTAACACACACATCATGTTGACACCAAGAGAGATGGTCCTAGGTGATCCAGCCCTGGAGCAGTGGCAAAGAACTGGGGACACTTTCCTTGGGGAAATACACCTTGGGGCATATTGGCAGAATTAGGAGAGGGAGCCCTCTTCCCTCACCCTGACAGCTGCAGGTGGATGCCTGTTGGGCAAAGTTTTGTGTCCATATGTCCATCACCACCTAAATGTCAATCAGTTGGCAAAACACTGCACGTATGGCTCCCTTGGCCGAGGAAACTATTCCGGCCTTCTCATGCTCCTGGCAAACCAGAGAAAAGAGTAACAAAAAACCTGGTGGGGAGGATCTAGTGCAGCCATAGCTGGTGTGCCCGGGTTTGCTGCGCTAAGAGTGGCCATCCAGCGGCACCTCTCTGCTTTCAGCACGGTTTGGTCTCCTGCCACGCGTTACACCAAGGGCAGGCCTGTGCACTAGAGGCACGTGGATACTGACAGACGAGTTCTGTGCTGTTCCTCAGATCTTCTGTCTCCCAAAACAGATAAATCCTCCATCCTCGCTGAGCTGTGGAGCAGTGGCTGTCCCTACCCCTTCCTGGGGAGATTTTATGGGACAAGTGGCTCCAAGTCTCTGCTCTTTTAGTAGGAAACGTGGGAATTCGAGAGTGTCTTTCAAATAAAGGGATTCTGCTAACCTGTGATGTCCGGGGAAGAAAAACTGTTTGGCCTAACACACTGCTGCAGCTTAATGACATGGAAAAATAAATGAGGAAATCAATGGAGGGACCAAACCAGAATGACTCCTCCGGGGTAAGATGAAGGGGTACCTTTGCTTTATCCATGTGCTTCAGGCTCTCCCCAGCTCACTCCTGCCTGGTCAGACAGGGTCGGAATTCTTCTCCCGCACTCCTGGCTAGAGCCGTGTCCATGCCAGGAGCTGCAACAGTCCATGTCTCATTACATCAACTGCATTTGCAATGCAAAATCAAACCAATTCATCTGAATTGTCCAGGCAGAGAAACACTCATCCCTGACATCTCTGCAAATCAGGTAAAAACCGTCAGCAACTGGAAAGGAAAAAGCCAATATGGACAAGATTATTCATACCCATATAATCATGATGATTTTTACCAATATTTATTTTTATCTCTCATCTTCCAAAATGTAGGTGTAATTAAGCAACCTCTCATGAGCATCATCTGTGCTGTACTGGAGAAGTGAAATATTCCTATGTAGATCTAATAGCTGGTGGTAAATGTTAGCATATCCTTGAGATCTGCGAGATCATTAAAGCAGAAATTACCTCATATTAAAAATGGTTATAGGCAGTTACAGGCTGTATCCACAGCCCTTTAGGGAAAAAAAATGAACCATCAAGGATAATTTTTTAGTCACTGTTTCCATCTGAAGTGCAATTACCTTTTTTCTAGCCCCTCAGAGAATTATCAATAATGAGAAGCCTGTGGATGAATCAGATACTCCATCTTGGCTCCCTTCTGTCGCTGGTGATTTCCAGCCATCTCGTGACCAGCTGTAAGCTTCTCCACAAGCCTCTGAACGAGACATTTTTGGCACCCTCATTTCATATACATTACTTGTTGGTCTCGTGAGTCTTTTCCAACCTGAATGATTCTGTGAGTCTACACACAGAGAGACACCAGAGTCGAGGACTTGTCCACCACAACACGGGAGACCCGTGCAGGAATTTACAGCAGATCCTTGATGCCCAGGCCAGTGTTGCAAGCAGCACATTTTTCTGTGTGGTTTCTCCTGAAGATGATCAGAGTCCTGACCCTGCAAATCTTGAGCACCTTGGCTCCAACAGAAACACAGAGTATTTGGCAGTTCGTGAACTTTTCACCAAACCAACTCCCTTGTGCACACAAAGTTGGTAAAAGTGGACATCAGGCCACTGAGAGTATTATTATTAAAAGCAATTGAAAGAGCTGAAAGCAGATGTTGCCATGTAAAAAGCTGATGGGGACAAATCCTCCCATCATGCAGGTATCAAAATTAGGAAGCAGGAATCAGAAAGCAGCTCAGCTCAGTGGGATTGTAACAAAACATCCATTTATCAAAGTAGTCTAAAAAAAGCATAGCACTAGGTTTTGAAACTGCCAGGAAAAGACAGCTGCATCTCTCAGCAATTTTAAAAGCTATCCTAAAAATTACTTTATTTTTGCTTTGCACCCAGGCACTGAAAAGTCAACGAGCTAACTTTTTAGAAGTTTTTTTATGGTATCACGTCCTAACCTAAATGCATTTTGATCTACACTGCAATGCTGTAAAAAAATTACTTCAAAAGTGCACGTGAAAACAATTGTGAGGGATTGTTCACTCTTTCTGATTGGTTTCACCTACAAAGAGCAGAGACTACAGAGAAATCTGGAGCCACAGACAGGCTCTGCTGGAAAGTCCCCAGAAATACCACAGCACTTTCTTGCTAGAGCACATCACTTTATTTTCCAAAGCAGATGGAAACATAACCACTGCAAAATCCTGCCTCATGTCACGGGTGCTCTTGCTTGCTTTTCCACAGAGCTGCTGAGGGTAGGTGCAGCCAGCACGTACCATCAGAGAGGACTCATACACGCTCTGTGCATCTCCACAGCAGAAAATACAACTTACCACAGGCAGAGGCAGCAGCCAGTGCAGGTGGGGGACAACTCCCTGTGCACTGCCAGGCGCGGGGTCAAGCTGCCCAAAGCCCTAAAGGCCAAATGTGGGGAGACCTGGGTGCCTCTGGGGGAATTTGGGCTGCATTTGGGGGCTGTACAGCATCTATCTCAGCAGACTCTTCTCCCAGGGCTATTCCTGCACAAACTGACTGAGAGGGATGGGGACACCATGGGGGTCCCAGCACATCCACTGGGGTGTTTTACCCATCTCCCACCTTCCTGCCTCTCACTTGGGTCAGATCTGCAGGACACCTCAGGATCCAAACTCTGAGCAGGGGCATGGGTGCCACCATGGTGCCCAGGTCTCCCTGGCAAGGTGGCTCTTGGGCACCTGCATCAGCTGCAGTGCCCCAGGTATGGCAAGAGTTGTGCAGACACAGTGACACTCAGCTCTCCTGTCAGCCCTGGGGCAACATCCAGACCACAGCCAGCATCCATCCCATTTGCAAGCAGAAGATGGTTTGGCACTGGTGCCCAAAGAAGTGCTCCTGGATGCCCTTCAAGCAAATAAATACATAACAACTCCAGCAGAGGAGACTCAAAAGCCATTTTTTTAAGAACATAATTTTATTAAAGGGTTTTAAAGAAATTGTCTTTGCCCAGCAGAATGAAAGGAGGGCTGGTGCGTTGGCAGGAGCCTGGTGTTCAGGGTGACACTTCTCTTTCAGAGAGAGAATCATAGAATTACAGAATCACTGAAGTTGGGAAAGACCTGTAGGATCACCAAGTCCTGTCATTAACCCAGCCCTGCTGAGCCCACCACTGAACCACGTCCCTGAGTGCCACATCTACACCACTTTTAAATACCTTCAGGGGTGGTGGCTCCCCCACTTCCCTGGGCAGCCCGTTCCAATAGTTGACCACCTTTTCTGTGAAAAATAATTTCCTAATATCCAATCTAACCATTTCCTCTCATCCTGTTTATCTGGTACATTTCCTCTCTGCCCATCAGCCCTTTGGCTCAGCAGTGGCACCATTCCCACATCTCCCACTTTGGATGAAAATGTGGTGCTGACATAGAGGATCTGCACAACCTGCCAGGAGAGAAAGAACCCCCATAAAGAAAATCATTCCAAGACACTGCTGGTACCCACAGATGCCCAGGGCCAAGGAGAAGGTTTCTTGGGGCAATAGATGATTTTTATATGCTCAAGTCAGCACCAGTAGCACCCCATATAGTAAGGAGAGGATGTGTTCACTGCATCATTCAGCACTGCCAGTCATCTTTTCTCTAAAATCTTATAAAACTCCAGAAACTGCAGCTGGGTGTTATTAGCATCAGTCCTACACTCTCCAGTATTTTTCTAGTACCCCATTAGTGTTTCATACACCATGCTGTCTGCTCTGGGAGTCTGGATCCATCATCCTTCAGAGAGCTTGGTCCTGCTTGGTTCAGTGCTTTCTTGTGCAGGCAGGAAATTTGTTGTGGGCGGTATTAAAGCACCTGCAAGGCAGATGTTGAGACCCTGAGGAGAGCTCTGAGTAGGCAATATTTGCCTTGTGAGTGGTGAGGTGTTCAGTTCAAACTCCAGGGGTTTTCTCTGCTGTGGTAAAATGCCACGGGCTGTGGAGACACTCCAGGGGGAGAAAAGTGACAGGTCCCCACGTGGATTTTCTTCCCCCACTGCTGAACAAATTTAATCAACCCCAATATATTATCAAAGGGCATTTCTATCTGGACAGGCTATAGAGTTGCAAGCCACTAAAAATATGGGTTAGAATAAATGCTCAGCCCCAGAGAGGGGCTGAGTTGGGGGCAAGGGTGACACCCAAGTGGCTTTATTTAGGGTCCTGCTTCAGGGGGGAGGCAAAGATCCCTTTTCCTCTCAGGACATCAGTGAGGATGCCTGTCCACGTGCATTTCTGCTATGAACTGGATAAAGACCAACATCTTCCTATACAGTTTTTCCAGCAACCATTTTTGGCCGCTCAGTCCATTTTAAAATAGGAACTGCTGACTTTCAGGGTACGTTAAAGCTGAGAACTTATTTCTGTAAGGCTGGTTTCTAGCTGGTCTCTCTGAAACTGCTACAAGCAGAGCCTAGCCAGGGTTTTTCCACAGCTCACACAGGGATTCACATCCTACTCATCACAGCTTGTCCGCTCTCACGGATGATTTTTAACATGGCCTGACAGAGGGTGCAGAACAGCGGGGAAAAGCATTTCTAGACAGGTTGATTTTCAGCAGGCACAAGACAACCTGATGGCATCAAGCTTTCTGCCATCCAAGTCCTGGAGCTGTTCCGCCTGCACACATTCAGGAGCGTCGATCTTTGCAGCCACTTTCCTCCTCAGCTGGAACTGAAAGAGTTTGCTAGTGTATACACTTCTTTTAAAGAAGAAATAGGACTATCTTCTGAGTGCAAACAGCTTCTGTTTGTTTGTTTGCTTGTGTGGCTTTTTTAGAGCAGCACGTTCAAAAATTGCAGCCTCTCCCACCTGCCCACAGAGGATTTGCTCCCTGCTTAGCCCTGGCATGTGCTTCCCTCATCACCAGCCTGTGTTCCAACCAATATCCATGGTGTTTCACAGAGGGAAAGGGAGGATAACAACAGACAGGTAACAAAGAGATGGAGAAGACAGGCAATAGCCACAGAGTCAGGGAGAAACAGAGATGAGAGGGCAGTGAATATGAAGGGGTCTGGTATAGAGCAGCTCTCCTGGTGACTAATTAAAGACTGAGAAGCTTTCAGTGGTGGTCTCGGACTGACCACGAGCTGGTCCTCCACACCCAGAGCCTGGGCAGGGGCTCCACACTTCAGCCTTCAGGTTCAGGACCCCATTCAGCTTCAAAGGGCTCAGGGCTTGTTTTCACTACCCGAGGAAGTGAGAACTGAAATGTCACATACAGACTTACAGTGACCTCGTCCTGCTCTATTCAAACCAGTGCAAGTTTTGTCACTAACTCACATAACAGCAAAACCAAGCAGGCTGTGGTACGTGAAGTGAACACCCTGTGGTTCTCCATTTGTACCACTGCAGTTTAAGCACGTGCTCCTCATGGCTGGGCTCCTCCTCTCCTCCCTGTTTGTCTACCCAGTTCCACAGCACTAAAACCAGAGGAATTCACACTGTGCATTTGCACTGTGCTGGCTACAGTGCAAAGCAGGACCATGTTTGGAGATACAATAAACTGCAGGAGAGGCAGAGAAGAGCATCCCTCCTTCAGCATCTCAAAAGCAGACAAGGCACTTGACCACTACAGCCATGGGAAGGTTTTCCAAAACTCTCCTGACTGATGGTTATGGAGGTTTCTTTGAGCTCCCTGTGAAATGCATTAATGGCTGCCTGCTCTCTGTAGACCAGATGCACTGCAATCTATTTTCTAGACTAAATTTCCCCATTTGGATAAAGATCCTGCTTAGGCAGGCCTCATAATGGGACTGGCCCAAAGCAGGCACAGCAGCTCAGGATTTTGTATCAGGCATCCCTCACATGCTACCGTGTCCTCCTGGAAGGGCCAAGGAGCAAGTTTTCAGGCATTATCTGCAAATGTCAGATCACTGCACTGATTACCACCCTCCCCCAAAAAACTCCTTGTTCACATTAAACACCTTCAAGCAGCCTGATGCCTTGAATGATGTCCTTTGATAAGGGTAATGGGAAAAGAAAAATCCTAGGAAGTGCATGCCTCAGGATGCGTGGGAGGTGCAGCAGAGCCTTGGATGGTTTGATTTCCTCTCATGTGCACAGGATAAACAAGCATCTAGTCACTGATGGAGACCAGTTCTCATTCTTAAAAAAACAGTACAACTGAACTTTGTAATACTAATGGGTAAGATACTCATCGGCTTTCAAAGTTTTCCAGTAAGAAAATTACACTTTTATCTACAAACTGCACTCCAGAGAGAAATTAAACCATTGAGAACTACTGAGAGCACAACAGCATTAGCGTGGATTCATGGGCCAAATCAACAGCCAGTCTAATCTCAGGGTGAAAAAAAGCATTTACTTCATGCAGCTCCTCCGATTCACACTGAATGAGCACATCTCTTACAAGAGAGATTACAGAGTTAATCCTGTACTTCTCTACAGCAGAAAGATAAACAGCACTGCAGTTTTCTCATAACCAGTGTTGTATCATACCACATCATGCTTGAAATCCAGCCCCAGCAGCACGGGAAGCGGGGCTTCTGCAAGGTTTCCCTTTCAGAACCTGATTTCCTTCCCAGAGTC
>VXAZ01009903.1:302755-366600 GCA_013399875.1 Gymnorhina tibicen
AAAGAAAAAAAAAAAAAGAGCCATTAAAACTCTACTGTAGGTGAAATTGCACATCAGATGACCAGGAATATGGCTCAGGTCTGCTAGAGCCAGGTTAGCTCTGCTGTGTTACTGCACTGTGAGGTGGCTCCACTGCAGCGGGGCAGGTCCGAGCTGGGGTCCCACAGGAGCTTCCCCCTCGGAAGATCAAATATTTTAAGCAAGCCACCCAGGCATGCAAGTGCTTCACAGTGCTGGTGGTCCACTGCCTGCTTAGCAGGTGCTGCTCATTTTCTGGGGCAACCTCGGACAGGTGGTTTTGGTCTCAGATTGCTTTTTTTTAGGTTAAAGGGAATAACTAGACCCGTGGCCAAACTGGCAGTTTGACAGTGGCCAAACGAGTGCTGAAACAGCGCCTTCCAGAACGCCTCCAGAGAAAGGCCAGCCTGTGCTGGGGGCCAGGGCTCCTACAGCAACCAGGGTGCCCCCAAACTGGACCAAAGGAGACCACACCGTGGACTCTGCACTATCAGAGCTACCCCAGGTGGCTGCTCCCAGCTGGTGCAGTCACTCTTGCTATCTCAGGCTTTTGTGCCAGCTTGGAGAAGCGCAGCTTTTAAACCCTGGGGGCTGCTTGAGTTTTGCTGGGGATGCACATCCACTCTCTCAGAGCTCACATGCACCCCCCTGACTCCCTGCACCAGCCTTGGGCACCGTAATACACATCCTTTTGTACAGCAGGCACAAAGTAAGCAGGCTTCTTTTCTTGCCTTTTAATGTCATTGATTGCCACCAAGGTGCGAGCGAATTGCTACAGTGCATCCTGGTGTCCCTGAACTGAATGATAAATGCCACAGCAGAATGAGGATATGAAAGATGACTTCCTGCAAGCAGAAAGGGAGTGTGAGCTTGAAAAATCTATTACTGGCCCAAGGTGAAAATAGTCAGTAGGTACAGGAACCAAAACTCCTACGCTGCCCTCCCAGGTCATGGCGACAAAAGACTACAGCCAGAGCATCTGCACTAAAATGAGCATCAGAATCATCTTGCTGGTAATTTGGGTGTTGAACACTGATATAAAGCTTGGTTTTTATTTTTACCTTCTTCATTAGCACATGAAAGCATTAGGAAACTACTTGCCATTATGCTGAGACCCTGAAAACCAAGGAAGGGACATTCAGGCCAGCAACAGTCTCCAGCAGAAAGACACGAGGAAGAATTACTGCAGATATCCAGGCAGAAGATAATTGCTTCTGAACGGCATTTCCCCAGTCACCTAAAACCCGCAAGGCTTGCACCATGGTAACACATGCTGTCGTTCCTTGCAAGGCTTGGGACCACATTCTGACAGCTACATTTTTGATCCTTTGTAGAGTGTTTCTTGTTGAACCACAGGCCCTGGGGAGGAGGTGCAGCACGTGGCATGGTTTGCTGGCTCTGTCTCCCTACAGTGCCACTCTGGCTGCACCTGTACAGGTAGACAGGTCCCCAGGCACCTCTGGATGGGGTCAGGTGGGTGCAGAGAGGTTTAAAAGCTTGGTCTGTCTGCTGTCAGAGGCATCTGGGAACAGCCACACAAGGGAAACCAGCGGGCATGCTGAAAACATTGACAATCTCTGGTCTGAGGTCCACAGCGGTGGACGCTTTCCTCAAGTTTTTCCTGAAGCACAAAGAAAGAAAGCGGCAGGACAGAAGATATTTCAAAATCTCAGTATGAAAAAAAATCATGTTCCTCAGGGTATAAATCAGCATCTTCAGGCAAGCACAGACACTTTAGGAGTGCTGCCCAGCTTCCTGCCTCCCCCACCACATGGTCCAGCAGCAGGTTGGAGATGGGACCAGACTGCCAGAGTGACCTCCTCCTGCAGGTCAGCTCTTTGCCATGGCAGCTGGGCCCATTGCCAGAGGCCACAGCAACACACAGGGGCCTCGCTGCCTTATTTTTGGAGAAAGAAAGAGCATATTGAAGCCACCCCCTGTGCGAGCGCATCGCCCTGACAAGCAATGACTTTGCAGCGTGCAGCAGGACGGGGTGGATCAGCAGGGGAAATGTTCTCATAAGCACAGGCTATTTATTCTCAGCTTTTCCCTCGGCTCTCGTTGTTTAGCAGAGCTGTTTCCAGTTTTCCAGCTGTCCCCGCAAAGACAGAACGATTACATCCTTAAGGACACTGCCACAGGCATCCAGCAGCTCAAACCAGGTGCCAAGGCACCTTTTTTCCTGCAAAAAAGCAAAGACATTTTCTCACCTCCAGGGAAGCACTACTCGCTGCAGTTGCAGGAGCAAACACAACCCATCATGTGCTTTACACTACTGCTCCCCTCAGCTACAGGCACTGCTGCTGGGTCAGGTGACAGGGGACACCGTGTCAGGAGGCTGAGTCCCAGCTGCCACTAAAAGTGATCAGAAACTGTCACTTCCCTCTTTAACAGCAGAGGTTGGTCCCCTCTCAATTTGACTGGCAAAGCAGCACGTGCAGGGATGTATCCACCCCTGTCCCACCCCATGCAAATAAAAAGCGTTGCTGGCAGCCGAGAGAGACACGCATACATAAAAGGAGCACTGCAAGGTGCTCCCCTGTGCATAGGAACAGTGCAGGAGCTTGGCAGGAGTAGAGAGAGGAAAGGCAACAGGCTGGGAAAGGCAGCTGCAAGGCTGGGAGAGGAACAGGAATATCTGAGAGACAACTGCTAACAAGGCTTTTTTCAGCAAACAAAGCATCAAGAGCCAAGTTATATCTGCAAAGGTTGCAGCCATCTCAGAAAGATGACAGCACCTCTCCCCTGTATTCTAAGGCTGAAGGCTCTTGAGGCCACGTGTTTTCCTTCTTCCCAGGTCAGCAAGAGGCAAAGAATTCAATGCTCCCACTACTTCAGATGCAGAACAACAACTGCTCTCCCTTGATTTTTCAAAGAAATCTGCCCCACTGCAGAATAGCAAGACCAATTGTCTCACTGCTTTGTAGCCAGAGATATTGCTCAGCCAGTGTAGTGAGTGGATGGCTGTTTGAAAACTCTTTAAATTAATGCCATAAAAACCAGCTTAAACTCTCATCGTAATCTCGCACCAAACCGGATGAAACTGCTCACACAATCCCAGACCTCAGCAATGAGCCCTCGCCCAGGCTTCCCTGTCTCTAGAAAAGGTAGACCACAAGCACTCCCAGTCACTTACAGGGTGGCTGTCAGCCCAGAACAGCTACGCCCACCGCGAGCTAATGGAAAGTTGTTATGTTCCACAAAGCCAGGCCACCAACGGGCCGGTTCTCACCAGCAGGGATCCGAAGCTCTCCGAGGATTGAAAGTCTCCTCAAGCCAGGGTCAGTGCAGCGGCCAGTGGGCAAGGACTCACCTCAGTCCCACTCCTGCCATTTCTGATTCCAGAACCACCTCAGCTGCAGTGGTGGAAAGAGATACGGAGCCACTTGGCGACTGCATTTTTATTTGAGATGCACAGGCACAGCTGCAAGCTGGAACACACAGAGCCGAGTCCCGAGCTGGCAGGCAGCGGCCCCTGGATTTGTGCGCTTGATCCCTGGAGTCATCCAGCCCTGACTGGAGCCTTTGACCACAACCCAAGAGGTAAACCCAACACTTTCTCATCCACGTGCTCGTGCACACAAAGAGGCTGATCACTAAAAAGGGCAGTAAAATCATCAAAGGAAAATTAATTCTGTCAGTGTTAGCTCATGTCCCCTCTTTTGTTTTACCCCATCTAATGCAGTTTTCTTCATAGAGAGCCTTCTAGATGGACAGAAACAGCAGAGACCAAAAAGACCACTTGCCTGCAGCATTCAGTGCCAAGCGTTCCCAGGTGAATGAGCAAAGAGAACCCTGCATCTTTATTCAAGGCTAACAGTGCATGGCCTCACCACTCCTCAACAGCCTCATTATTTTCTTCTGGAACTTTGATAATCTTTGCATCCCTGGCACAGCTCTGTAATAAGCAGACAAGTTCTGGAATTGCTCCTGCCCCATAGGTACATTTCTGAACAAAAAGCTAAATTGGAAGTAGCAAAAATAGCCACCCCGCCCGCTCACATGAAATCACACTACCTGTAACCCAGTTTGCAAGCAGCACCGACATATGGAGACTTAACCCTGCCTGATCTTCTCTTGCCTATATCCAGCAGCAGAGGGAGGGGGAAGTGTAGTGTAGAAGAGAAAACAGTTCAAAAGATTAGTTTTAAAATCTTGGTAACTTGCACACTTCTTCCTTTTGAGTGTTGAAGGGCATGAGAAAAACTGAATCTTCTTTGCTGCAGATACACAAGACCCTTTCTGAAGCACAAAGGTGCTGCCCAGAGCTGGTCCATCGCTCCTGAGTAACACACAAGCACCTTTCACCCTCAGACGGGCAAATCTGATCACACAAGAACAGCTCCATCAGCCTCCAACTGCAATACAAAAATAAAAGCAGCCTGTCCTCAGCACGCTGCAGACACACAGAACTGAGGCACCGCATCCAGGAAGGAAAGACTGGACACAAAGAACATAACAGGGATTGAGGGAAACTGGGAATCAGGTTCAAAGCAGAAAAGTGGCCCCTCTTGGTGGTGGCAGCTCACTGAGGAACTCCTTGGCTAAGGAGACACTTAAAGTGCACACAGGGTCAAAGGGAAAATAGAGAAGTTCCTGGAAGAGATGACCTCTGATGGTTCTCTCGGTTACATGGACACGACAGTGAGCAAGCGGCATCTTTGCTCAGACTACAGGGATCTCAGCATACACAGGAAGAGGCTGTCAGTACCAGCCGTTCCAGACCCTCACAGGAACTGCCCGTTTCTAGCAACACCTAAAGCAGTTTGATCCAACATTTTTGGATACCTTGGTGCTTGAAACAATCAAATTTGCAAAAACAGATATATTTTTCATTACTTTACGCAACAGACTGTCTTCATTCACATGCTTTTCCGGACCATGCATCAACTGTGCTCTTTGTAAATGCAAATCTGTTTTTGTCTTTTTAAGTAGAATGCATTTTAATTTGAAGGCCAAAAAAGGTGTTATGCAGCACCCCAACCTCTCAAACGAGCCTTTAGCACTTCTGTTAACTAGTAGATCTAGTATGTCCCAGTTCTGGTCCAAGTACAAGCATCACCCAACCGCAAGCTGAACATCACACCTCTTTTATGACTACTCAAATGCTTAAACGCAGACCACTGCAACACATCAACCCCTGACACATGGCTACAGCACAGCTTTAACAGCAGCACTGCTGTCCCCAGCACACACCCACTGCTGCAGTCTCTGAACACAGCAAGAGTTCGCCTAACATCTTCAGCATGATTTTATTCCTATCAGCTCTTGCGACAAACACCTTTTCCCATTAGTCTTTCAATGCTGACAGCTTTAAATATAGGTAGTATTCTTCAGCTACAATTTAAAATGCTAAATTTCAAGGAGAAAACAAACTTGTACCAGCATGCTTTCAAACTGTCTCAATGAGAGAAGCACATCAGATAAAAATCAATGTATTCTTACTTTGTAGACAGACCTCACTAATCATGGCCAGCTCAGATGTTCCAGTTAAAATGTAACTTCAGCCCAGCCTCTGCTTACATTACAAAAACACCAAAATAAGCACATTATCACAACTCAGGCAGGAAGAGCAGGCCTGTAGTATATTTGACTCAAGAATTACCATTCACTCAGCAAACAAAAAAAGTAATCCCACCTACCCACCCACCTCACCCCTCCCCAGTCTTGTCCAGGTACACATGCAGAAAATTTCTGACAAACCACAGAAACATCTGCTTGGAAAAGACCTAAGATTATGGAGGCCAACCATCATCCCAGCACTGCCGAGGCCACCACTAAACCACATCCCTGAGTGCCACAGCTACATGTATTGTCAATACCTCCAGGGTGGTGACTGACACTTCTCTGGGTGGCCTGTTCCATGGTGTTGACAACCCTTTTGGTGCAGAAATTTTTCCTAATATGCAATCTAAAACTCCCCTGGTGCAACTTGAGGCTGTTTCTTCTTGTCCTATCACTTGTTATTTGGGAGCAGAGACTGTCGCCCACCCTGCTACAACCTCCTTCCAGGGAGCTGGAGAGAGAGAGAGAGGTTTCCCCTGAGCCTCCTTTTCTTCAGGCTGAACACTCCCAGCTCCTCAGCTGCTCCTCAGACTCGTGCTCCAGCTCCTTCCCCAGCTCTGCTGCCCTTCTCTGGAGTCTCTCCCACCCTCTCAATGTGTTTCCTGTAGTGAGGGGCGCAGAACTCGACACAGGACTTGAGGTGTGACCTCACCAGTGCCCAAGGGGACAATCACTGCCCCGGTCCTGCTGGCCACACTCTTGCTGATACAGGCCAGGATGCCACTGGCCTTCCTGGCTACCTGGACACACTTAGATGTTTTTTTCTAATGGAGCACTAACACAGCATTACTAAATCTTCAGTGAATTAATGAATATAATTGCATCACACAAAAAGGAACCATGGTCTAGGACAAAGATTTTGGGTACACACTCCTGCTTTCCAAGGCTCTGGCAACTGTTTGACACCTCAACTGTTAAGACTTTCTAGCACCCTTATGGTAAAATATTACACATTTTGTTTGTGCAGTCAATAATTCTCAATATGAAAAACCATTTTATTGCAAACTTCTAAAAGGACAAAATGATCCCAACTAAAGCAGAAATCTGGCACGTAATGTGCTCAGAATTTTTTACAAAATAATTACAATCCAAGAAAAAATGCCTACATACATCAGTACAAGTATCATAAAGTATAAAAGCTACAAGACAAGAAAATTATAGATCTTTCAATACGAAATATGCTTCAAGAGCTGTATCCTGTTCTCGCACATTTCACGACAAAACTTTCGTTCGAGAAATTATTTCATTCACAAAACCGTTGTTCTTTGCCAGCACATCATTTCTCAGCTGTTTCAACTTGACTTTGATGTCTTCTTCTGACATATCTGTCAGGGGCAATGCTTTCACTTGACAAAGAAAATCCTGAATTATCTTTTCACCTTCCTGAAACCAAGAGAAGAGAAGGAAAAGAAAACAGCAAGGATGTTTAGATTGCAAGCAGGAATTTTCCAAATTCCCTACAAAGTATTGTTCATCAGCAGAAACTCAGTGCAGGCAAAAATCATGGTTATTTTTGTCCTTGCTATCAAGTTCTGAACACCAGAACAAACTGCTTATGCTGGTACCAGGAGTTCTTTTTCAATCCAAGAGCAAAAAGCACCAGTTGATTAGCATAAACACAATATTTAACATTATGATCTCCTATAAGTGTTCCACATTTAATTCCAGTGTGCAGCCACATGAGGTGAGGACTGCCAGCAATAATAGCACCAGAATGGTCATATTACCCAAACTAGTCACTTTTAGAAGGGACTGTCAATCAAAAGCAACGTTTCAATATGCAAAACGAAAGAACAAATTGTAACCAAGCAACTGGAGAGTGGCCGTCACCAAGGAGAACAGATGATAATTAAGCTTTATGCATATGCTTTTACACAAACAGGCAAAGTGGAACTTCTAAACAATCTGACTTGAATAGCAAGAACAAACATTGCAATGAACGGTATTCAGAATCCCTGTATTGGAAACAATTGGTCCAGAATGCAGAAGTTTGTCTAGTCCTCTGCATTTCAGAATTCTACTGAAAAGTTTACTTAGTTTTCATCTTATCATTTAAGACTGATGCAGTAGTTTTCAGAGCAGAAGTTTCCAAAAAGTAATAGCAGCCTTTTCCCTCTACACATGATGTTAACCAAGGCAGACAAATTCTCTGGGTGAGACATCTAAAGCTCTGCCATTCTATTGCCTAGAGGGTTTATGGAACATTATGTATTACTGAAACACCCAAGAGTAAAACATGCTGTATTTGTCACAAGTGTTTGCCATGTCAAGTTAATTTACACAAACTTAGGACCATGCAGCCAGGTCCAACTAATCTGAAAAATTCCTTCACCATGATACCTGACAGAGGAAAGTTAATAGTGGAGCAATTGAGGTAGTTAGAGGGAAAGCCTTCTGGCAGTAAAAAGTAGAACAAACCAGAGACTGTTCACCTAAAGCATCAGATTCACTTACTGAGCCAGGAACAACAAATACAGTTGACCCCTGAAACCGAAAATAAAGTTAACAGGTAACAGCCTCTGTCTAGAGCAAAGGCTTTTTAAATGTAGGAAGTGTTTTGGACATGGACTAGCACTTCAAGGCTTCCATACACTGGAGTATTACTGAAGCTGCCAGAAGGAGATAAATGAGGTACAAGGCTGTGAAGTTTCAGGCTGACTGCTGGGACACAGAACCAAGCTCTGGAAGCACGTTTGTATGCACGCAGCAAGGAGGACCCAACTACAGACAAAAACCAATGCAAGCCACAAAGCAGCAGCACGTGGATTTCCCAGGAGGCTGCCACAGATGTCACTGTTGACTCTTAATCCAGCAACAAGATGACACAGGATATTCTGAAAAAGCTTCCTGCACCCTTTGCTTTCCTTTACACTACCGGCTAACGAAGCTTCTTTAAAGAAACTTCATTTTGTGACATGTGTAAGTCAGACATCCGAGGTACTGATTGCCATGTTCTTCGGTATGATCAGCTTCTGAGGTGTGACAGTTCTGATGGGACATGGAAGGACACAAAAGAGAAGGCTGGGTATTCAGCTTTTATCTGGTGTGAACAGATCTGATCACACTGGGCTCTAAGAACTCGGCACTAATGAATACTCAAATAAGGGGGAGCAAAACCAGGTGTGACCCAACTGCAGTGCCAAGAATATTCTACACAACGGTAACAAAAGCTGTATCTTCAATCCCAAGAAACTTCGCATACAAACTAAACAGTCAACAAAAGGGATGAACACAAAGTTCTGCTTTGGTTCACAGCACAAATAAAACTCCACTGGACAGGCAGACATCGTCCCTTGTATAACTCGAGTTGTACTACTGAGCATTATTCTTTGAGAAAAAAAACTTGAGTTTCAATCTCACGATTATGTTTTTAGATAAAATTTTTGCCTGTGTTAACTAGAAATTAATCTAAATCAAAACCCACTATCCCTGAACATCTCTTCAACTCCCAACGAACATCATAGCCAGGACATTTTATTACGGAAAAATGCATTATAGGTAATTATCCTCAAGCTTTGGGGGAATCTGAATCCTTAAACGATTTTGCTTCAGCTATTCCAGCAAAACAAATTTTAAAAATTATTTCTGATAGCAAACCTCTCTTTCTCTGTATAATTTCTTGGCTGGTGGTTCTCCTTCAGATTCCTTGGACTTGCCAATGTTTTGGAACTCCTCCAGCTCCAATGCTTTCTCTCTTGCACTTTCTATCACATGTTTCGGGAAAGCCGCCAACTCTGCTACATGTATTCCAAAACTCTGGTCACAAACACCTGGATGCAGAAAAAAAAACCCCAAGAGTTAAGAATTCTCAGAAGATAATATGGCTACACAGAGATTATATGGACACGCTTGTAACAGTTCCCTGTTCTGAAGAATTAGGTGTGTGACACGATTTGGTTCTCCCCAGCACCTTCTGGTTTACCTTTATAACGCAGACTAAAGAATACGCTCTTATTTAATTAAGCTCTATTAGAGCAGTAATTGCAGAGCTCCAAAGTGCTTCAGGAAGAAATGGAAAACTCTTCAGGCAGAGAATTCCCCTCTCGTACTTGAATGACATGGAACAATGATTTTTATTAAAGCGGCAGTCTGTAGAATACAATAATTTGCATGTTTTTAAATAGGTATCTCTCACATTTACTCTATACCTATATAAATACATGTATGTGTGTGTATAGACAAATCTTAAAAATGTTGCATTCTCAATCATGCCTCTCCTCCTTTGCATCTGTACCACATAACTCCTCAGTCTTCAGGAGTCATCATCTTTAATTATATCAAAATCTTTCAACTGTAACTTCACGCTTACTTCAATTAATACATTGTTTATAACGTGTTTGAGAAAAGTCCTCATAATTGCTCAAAATACATAAATTATACACAGTTACATAAAACAATTTTCACTTCAGTATTAAAAGCCCTCTGATAAAATCTATCAACTCTTATTTGTTTACATTATCATAATTCCATTTGTCCTCCCACAGATATTACTACTACATCCTTTTAATTTTGGTCTCCAGCAAGGAGTTAAGAATAAATTAATTACACTTGCAAAACGACAGTTTTGTTTTGTTTTTTTTTTAACTAATCATCTGTTAAATACTGGCTAACCAAAAAATAGGTGAAGGAAAATTTAGCATTTAGACTTTTTCTGTTTTATTAACCTTGTAATCTCTCAGGTTTCTTAAAGGAAATTAACACATTCAAGCAGAAATTAGTCTTCTTGATTTTGTATTAAAAAGACACACCTCCCCAGATCCAAAGCTAATTCAGTTCTCAGCTCAGTGAATCCTGAGGAGAGGCCTGCTTCATGTGTCTCCTCTTCCAGTGGATTTTGTCACTCTTGAAGCATGAAGACAGGGTTGAAAACACTGTACAGAAGTTCCAGGTCATGCTTTTCACATTTAGTTATACGTTTCAAATGACATCAAACCTGTTACTTGTTTCAAAACATAGCTGTGTCCGAGCTGCCTATACACACATCCTTGATGGAGCACCGTAACAATTCCAAAAGGGAAACATTAAATGCAAAAAACTTAGGTGAAAGATGGATATCCAACTGGAGACCAGATATTTAAAGATTAAGATTTCGTAGTGTTGTATCTCCTCTGGCAGAGGTTTAAGTAGATAGATAAAAAAATACTGTGTCTCCATGCTCAACAGCACTTCCAGGAAAATGGATGGAATGAAAAGACATTGCACATACAAAAAGATGTGTATGACTAAAAATGGCAGAACTGATTGAAGAAAAACACGAAGCTGGGCTCCTACTGTTTTTATCAGGACCAGAATGGCTGAATTCATACAGGTTTTAAAAACAAAAGGAGTGGGTTGAAGAAAGAGAACTCAGCCAGCAGTCTGGGGAATATTTGGGCATTTTATTGTACGAGTCGATGTTCCAAAGGATTGAGAAGGTAGAAGGTTTTGATACAGTGTATATTAATTCCCTCCTCAACCAACATGCTCAAAATTAGGCATCTAGATAAAGATGGCTTGTTTGAAGACTCTGTACACCACCATGTCTTGCTGCACCAAAACCATTCACAGTTTCAATGTACGCTTGCAGCAATTTATGACGATTTTTCTTCACTTCCAATGCCACACTAAATCACCTTTTAAGCACCAATTTGAGCAAGGCATTCAGAAGGCTCTGAACCTTCACTTTCTGGAAGGAGCTCAATATGTGCTGGAGAAGATGGGAAACAGCAAACTAGAAAAGAACCACAGACATCTCCTCTCCGCTGAGACTGCCTGGGAACCAGGGTCACAGCACTTTGGAGTAATACTCAAGGAAAGACTGGGCACTGCCTAGGAAAGTGCACCAACAGTGCCCATCTCAAAGGAATAAAGATCCCAAAAGACAAGGACAGACAGTTTAAAGGTACAGGGCTGTGGCAGACAGAGCTAATCCACCCAGCTCTGAGTAGACTCTCAGCAAAGCCAGAGGAGAGCAGTACTTCTGCTCCTGCTGGGATTTCCCTTGCTCAGAGCAGTCTCCCAAGCTTTACAGAAAAGTACCCAAAACCTAATTACAAGATTATAGCCAGAGGGGAATACAAAATTAGAAGTGCTCACACATGTAATCTAAGGGCAAGAAATGAAGTAATTTCACGGATTTAAAACCAGAAGAAATGAGTGAGAAATAGTCAATTAGTAATGTCATAGGAGTAAAACCAGCAAGGTATCAGATCCAGGATAGCCAGAGTGTTGTACAGTAACCCTGTTCTACCCATCTAAGTGTCATCTAACTCATTCCCTTGTTGTGGAACTCAGAAGAGGAAAATTAAGAGGTACACAGAGTAAGAAAGAGTACTCTGCTGACTTTTTAAAACAAAATCTCAGAGGTTGCCAACCGGACTGAAATGCTCTAATGAGAACGATCCAAAATCACTGTAGATTTCACAACTAAATTAGAATGCCATAAATGGGCACACCTTGCAAGCCACAGTTACAGCTCTGCTTTATTTAGCAATAAATACAGGCTCCTGCTGAAAGGAGCAAAAACAAATGATGGGGGATACAGGGAAGCAGGAGGAATAGATTAAATTTACGCCTAATTTAAAATTGTTTAATTTAATATCGAAAGGAATAACTGGATCCACTAAAAGACTTTAATTAAATACATCTAACTGATCTTACACTAACAAAACAGGCTACTTGTTGTTTCACTAGGATGCCCTTTGCTAAAAATTAACCACATGATTTTTCCTACATCAAATTACTGCATAAATTGGGCAACATAAGACTAAGTCTTATTATAATGCAATAAACATTATTAAAAACTATCAGCACATAAAAGGTGCACTCATTTCTTATAAAAGAACAGTTTAAGAAATGTAAATCTCTTCCATCAGCAGGTTGAAATGGCTGATTTAGGAAAACAGAAAATAACCTTCTGGAACCCCTCCCTGTCTTTAAAAAAGAAAAAGGGAGCGATTCAAAAGCATCGACCTTAGTGGCAGAAATAGCCTAGAAATCCTAACAAATAACCATCAACATCATCACCAACTGTGTTCACACATGGACAGAGCTCCTGTCATACACACTCTCTATGGATAGAGAAGAATGCATATATTATAAACCCTAAGCCTGGAGTATGACATGAATTTCTGGGGGGATTTTTTTTCCATTAAGATTTTTCTCTCTCAGGGCAAAATGAAGTTTAGACACAGTCTTACCTTCCTTGACACGATAAAGCATGGTCAGTGTGTCATCGCTGGTCAGAGCAGTGACGTGGAGGTTATTTACTGTTGGCACTTGGTCAGCAAGAGCTGTCAGCTCATGGAAGTGTGTAGCAAACATGGCAAAGCCACAGATTTTGCTGGCAATGTATTCTGAGATAGCCCATGCTAAGCCAAAGCCATCGTAGGTAGAAGTTCCTCTTCCCAGCTCATCGATGATTATCAGGGAGTTTTCAGTTGCTGTCCTAAAAACACAAGAGTATTTTAAAACGTTGGATAGCAGCATGAACTCTGGATATTGGAGTATCACAAGTTATGCTGTGGATGCAGAGCATGGACGAGGCAAAAGACCCTTCTTATTTACAAATATAGTGCAGACACAGCATCACACAGATCATTCCAAATTAGGTTCTTCACCCCATTTAGACTTTGGCCTCTTGGTAGCAGCTCTGTATTGACCACTGGAATAAACAGAAGGCTACTTCAGGAACTAATGAACCAGCTAAAAAAGAACTCGAGATCCTCCACTAAGATCTTAAATGCACCTTTGTTAGAGCGCCTCCTTTCCCATCAACCCCAACCAACACAGTCGAACAAAAGCACAAGACTTGCCTAAGGATTGAAGCAGTTTCCAGCATCTCAGCCATGAAAGTGGACACTCCTTTCAGCTGGCTGTCTCCTGCTCCCACCCGAGCCAGGATACAATCCACAATGGTTATCTCTGCGGACTCACACGGCACAAAACACCCAATTTGGGCCATAAGAACAATCACCCCTGTCTGTCGGATGTATGTTGACTTTCCCCCCATGTTAGGGCCTAAGGAAGAAATTTTCCAAAAATTATTTTCAAAAGCATTATCTTTTTACAATTCAACAGCTCTGTTAAAGGAGAACAGGCTCTAAATTAAAACAAAAGAGTGTTTAAACTTATTACTCTCTTGCCAGAAAAGAGCAGCAAACTTGTCTAACAGGTGCAACAAGTGGCTCCAGGGCTAACAAGGCTTGCTTGTTTGTCTTACTGAATACTCCTTTTTCAAAAGAAAGGTGATCAGAGAACATTAGGGGCCTTCATAAGTCTTGGGACTTTTCAAAAGTATAAGCAGTCATCTAAAACATGTGTTCATACCTAAAACTAATAAGCTTTAAATTAAAAATCATCAGTATTTATTTCTACTTAAGAATTATAATAATTTGTTTTCACCTCAAACAACTATTAAAATTACTCTATAAAAATGAAACAGCTTAGTTACAGACTGGGTACAAGCTAATGGGTGACTTAGAATCAGCAAACCCAGATATTAATTAGTTCATTGTAACTGAAGTACAAATGAAATAAAAAAGTATTATCCAGAAAACTGATCATTAAAACCAATTTTACGCTTTTGCTAACCAGAAAAAGAAGCATGTTACCATGCATTTATTCAGATTTTTGGTTTTTCTTTTTGATTATGTTAGAAGTGCTCATTAATCATTCTCTAATTTCAGATCTTTGCTACTCAGAACGTATGTCAAGGACATCTGGATGGAAATTAAGATTCAATTAAATCTATAAACACTAAAAATGTTTTCGTGTGTAGTAAAATTATCTTAATTACACCAGAGAAAAGGGTAAAAAATGGTATAGTCATTGAAACATGTTTTGCATTTAAAATCAACTTTAATACTTCACAAAGAAAACACTAACAAAGAGGCTGCTTAAAATCTTGCCTACAAAAAGTGCCTATGTGGCTACAGTACAACTGATGCCTAGCGGAATTTTCCAAATCATTTTAGCGGGGTCAGGCTTTCCAGCTCCTGAGGTTGCCTGGCTTGTGGAGTTACATTCACTAAGGCCTTACTTTAAGGAAGGACAAATTTCTTATTTTCTACTGTCCTAGCAGCCTCTCTCTTCTTCACAAGCAACTCTCTGCAAATTAGTGATCACCTTCTCCAAACAGTGTGCTACAACTAAAATCACCATAACCAATTCCATCACCATTAGTTTGGATGATGAGAAATATGCCTGTATGTACAGAAACATGTAGAATATCCACAGTCAAAGGTAACATTTCACATGAACATTGTGGGCACTTTTTTTCTTTAAATATAATCAATAATAGCAATAAATAGCTCACAAATACCCTCCCTTCTTTTCCAGAGCTAAATCTTCTTCCCCGTGCAGAAAGATGAGTAACTCAGTAGCTGCTCGCCCCTGATGAAATTGTTTTGACAGAATTTTATTAGGTTGCTGATTTGTTTTGCTTGTTGTTGGTTTGTTTTCTTTTTAAAAAGACATCATTACTGAGACATTCATAAAGCAAATAACAAACAAAAAAGAGAACAGAAATATTTACCAGTAATAATGTGGAACATCTGCTTGCCCTTCTCAAATGTAATGTCATTGGGGATGAAGGCCACCTCGTCCTGCACTTCGATGCAGGGGTGCCTGGCACCCTTCAGCACAATCCTGCCTTGTCCCTTCTCCAGAACGACGGGACGGACGTAGGGCACTGGGGCCCCGTTTGACACGTGAGCAAAGCTGACAATGGCGTCCAGCTGAGCTATCACATCATTCATCGTCTGTATGGGCTCTGCATAACCTGGTTTGCATTGAGGAGACACAAATTTAATGCCATTAGCTATTCTTTTGCTCCAGCTGAGAAGGTACCTTGAAGCCTATACTGAGTCCATCAAGTTAAATCATCTGCAGGAACAATTTTGTTCAAGATGGAAGTCACCTCCTGTGAGTCTAGGATGTAATCCTAAAGTTTCTGTACCTTGAATACCAATGGGACTTCTTCAGACTAAGAAAAAGAGGAGGTGAGGCCATGTTGATTATCTTCCCTCATCTGGAAATCCAGTGTGTTTCCCTCCTCAATAACACACTGCATTTTTATGCTCGTGCAAGCAAAGACACCAGAGATACAGCACAGACAGGTCAAACACAGCAGCCATCTATGTTTATGTGATTGATGGGAGGGAGATAGAGTGCCTGTGACACCAGACTAGATGGCTTCCCCAGTACCAACCTTGAAGTTTTGGTGTTTGGTTTTTTTTTCAGTGAAAGGGATAAGGTCTACAGCCCAAACACCCTGGTGTCTCTTCTGCTTTTGGTGAAGGATAATAAAGAATGCCCTGTAAGTAGGCAATCTTGGAGCAAAATATATGGAAATAACTTAGGAAACCAATAATCTTTATTGCCATATAAGCAATGACTAACTTGATCTTATATTGCTTATCAATGTTCTTCACAGACCTCAGGTCCCACTCCTTCAGTTCTCTGTTGTCCTTTACCTCTTCTGCTGTTTGGGTGAAGATGCCCAGAGTCAGGAAGGTAGGTGGAGGACAGATGTGGCCTTTATAGCCTTATTTTTGGTCCTGTTATGGGATTATCATTTGCACACACCTCATCACTGCACATTTGCAGCAATGCCAGGAAAGGGTCTGGCGACGGAAGACAACTCATATTTCAAACTTTCAACAGCTGTCTGAAAGCCACACTTCACTTTTCACACCAATTCTTTGGGCAATGGTACAGTTTGTCTCTGTAGAAGACCCTCAAAGTAACTGCAGATCCTCCCAGCACTCCAGACTGTGACACCCACCAACAGTGGCATATTCACCTGAAGCAATGTTAATGATTTCCTTAACAATTGCATCCTGAGCCTCTTCATATTCCTCCCTGTTCCTTATGTATTCATCATTGATGGCACTCAGCTTGCTGTGAACAAAACAAGAGCATTTAGAAACTGTGATGTTCTGCCTTCACCTACAATGCCAAACTTTTGGCCTCCTCATCTACGAATTAATACCAAGTGTCCCCACCTGTTTTAACAGCAAGGTTCAGCATAAAGACCACAAAGCAACTGACCTACAATTCATCCACACCAAGGCAGCCTCAAGATTAATTCCAAGTTTAAGAGCACCCATAAGGGCAAAACCAGAAATTCTAGCATCAACACATGACTCTTAAAAACGACTATGTTTGTTACAGAGATGCTATGTGATAAAGACTAGCTCTTAAAACTGAATTTCTGGCTGTTTTGCTACATTTTGCTGCTAAGCAACTGTGTAATTAGCCCAGAGTCCTACAACAGGCTTATCAGATCTGAAGGCATTGACTTCCTTCATTTAGTAAAAACCTCAGTTCATTACTGTCACTATGAACAGGTTCTGGTCTGCAAACTAAGGTAAGATGAAATAAAGAAAAGAGTTTAAACAAGTTTTTATACTTCTCGTCTCCTAAACAAAGAACAAGGGTCTGCAAGACTGAATAAGAAACACACCCAAGTGGTGTGCCCACACTATAGGCAGAAGTCAGTCTTGTGCTTCTAGTACCACCTACAGAAGCAACTATAACTTAACTAAGCACAGAGAAGTCTTTTTTATTAGTGATGCATGGGCTGCTTCACTAAGGGAAAGTAACAGATGACACAGTACAGGTTCTAAGTACATCTTCTCAGTTACAGAAAAGCCTAACTTCATCATACATTTAGATTCACAACATATTTAGAACCAGAAAAAGCTGTTTTACATTTCAGGGATGTTTTTAAAAAATATCCTCTGAGTAAATGTTAAAACAAAATGCAATTAAGGTTTACACTTTGTTCATTTAAGTAAATTGGTGCGAAATACACCAGCATATTGGTTGGTGTGAACCAATATGTTTGCCCTCCTTTTCAAAGAGAAGGATTTATAACTATGAAAGTGAGTGATTAACAGAAACCAGTCACTATTAGTGGTAGCCCTGGTTTTAAACCAACCCTGCCCTGTAGGCAGTGCTCCTCACACTTGTGAGTCAGCCAAGATCTCTCCCTCTGCTGAACTCATACACAGAGCAGGAGCAGCAGAGTTTGTCTGAAACAGACTGCTCCATGTATTCATCTCTGCTGCTTTCAACCTTCCATGGAACACATGCAGGAGGATTAAAAACTAGTTTTCTTCTGGATCTGCCACTGACAGATGAGGAAGAACTTGTCAGGAGGCTGAGGTCCAATTAGAGGCTGATTATTAGCAGCACTTCCTAGGGTTGATACTGGGGATGATCCTATTTATGCCTTGATTAACAACCTGAACAACAGGACTGAATGCACTCTCAAATGCACTCTCAGCAAGGTATGAACAACACCACAGGAAGGAGAGCTGGCAGTATGCTGGAGGACAGGGCTGCCATTCACTGGGATAACTACAGGCTAGACAAATAGGTGAACAAGAATTTCAGCACACGTCAGTACAAAGTCCTGCACCCGGGAGGAAATAACTCCGTGCACCGATACAAACTGTAGTCCACATGGATATAAAACAATTTCAAAAAAAATCATAAAATCCTTGAGGGACCCAGTGGACAAGAAGCTGAACACAAGCCAGCAGTGTGCCCCTGAGGCAGAGAAGGCCAAGCCCATGCTGGCTGCACTAGCTAGAGTGGACCCAGCATGTTGAAGGAAGTCATTCTTCCCCTCTATTCAGCACTCCTGAGACAACATCTCTGGTTTTGGGTTTTGTCTTCCCAACATCGAACCTGGAGCAGATGGTCACCATGAAGGTACAGAGCTGGAGCACACGGCACACAAGGACAGGCTGAGAGAGATGCCTGCCCAGGCTGAGAGAATCTGAAGTCAGCCTGGAGGGAAGAGGCAACAGACTCTCCTTGGAGGTACAGAGCAAAAGAATCAGATACTAAGATCTCAAGTTTCTGCAAGGAAAATTCTCATTAGATCTGATTAGGAAAGTTTTCATAAATAGTAATTCAGCACTGGAACTCGTGCCCCACGAGACTGTGAAAGATATTTAAGAGGATGGGCACTTGGGCAAAGCCTTGGGCTACCCCATCTAAGCTTGAGATAGGACCTAATTTCCAAGGTGCATCTGCTCTGACTGAGGGATAAGAAGTAGCCTTCAACCTAAGTTATTGCCCAATTCTGTACATGCAACTTTCTACTTCGTTTGCTCTGTGTAAAAACACTGAAGAACAGAGAATCATCTGATGACTGATGCAGCCCTTGCCCCTGCTAAAATGCTCTAAAAGAGCTAAAATTCAACAAAAAGATACAGACTTTTCAGCTGATGTGTCAGAACTGCTGTCCAGACAAAGACACACTAAAACAGCCTCAATGCAATTAGCCTGAAGACTTAAATTTTTCAACAGCTCAATCAAAAGAGCCACAGAATTGAAGTTCAATACAGAGGACTAATAGAAATTAGAGAGGATTTGGAACAAAGGGGGAAAAAAAGGTAATCACCAACAAAACTGCTGCATGCCACATTTGGTGATAAACATAAATAGCTCTTTTCCTACTGCAGCTTGTGTCTGTACAAACACTCGCAGTAAAAGCAATTATGATACTTGCTGCAGCTAGAACAGAGAAATTAGCCCAAGTCAAAGGACCAAAAATAGATAACAGTTGGCAATGTAAATGGGGAATGCAGCTTTTAACATAAACTCTATTACTGTTCTTCCCTCATGCCAGTCCTGCTCAATATTTCAATCTGTGAGCCAATTAAAAAGGTGAAAATTTGCCATTCAAGATGTAGGGAGTCCAGTTTATCAGCACAATTATAAAAGGAACAATTCCTTTACTTTCAGAACAGGCTTAAAAAACTACCAATATAATCTCATACCTGTTAGTAAATTTCACACCATTCTTCTGTGTATCAATGATTCCATATTTCGAATTGTTACGGAGAGCTTTTTCCTCCTTACACGTTACTCTAAAGTGATGTCCAAACTGTGAATTTGTTTCCAGTTTGATACTTTTGCCAGCTTCCAAACCTTTCAGATGAAAAGAAAGAAAAAGAAACCACCTGTATTATCACCAATCCTGCAGCCTGTGCTACTCCTGCTCACTAACCCTCAGTTCCCATGATTCAGCCTCTCTTACATGACCTAATTCAGTAGACTTGCTTTGGTTCTGTACAGGTATGAGAAATACCCAGACCAAACATAAATATATGGATTCCTTCTCTGCTCTTACTTTAAAATGCTCTCAAACTGCATATTCAAATCAGGCTCACAATTATTGTATTGCTGTGAATTCTCCAGGAAGGTGAAAAATGCTCACAGCACACAGCAAGGACACTCTGTATTGCTGCTGTAAGCACAGCACCTGTACTCTTGTGATCCTCCTACTAACACATAGTTCTGTTACAAGATTTCTCATTCCATCCCTACACACTCTTGGCTTTCCTTCTTTTCATCCAGGTATCATCTTTGCACTAAAAAAAAAAAAAAAAACCAAGACTAAAAAAAATACGCAAGCTCTTAAAAGTATAACCTAAAATAACTCTGGTGTTGCCAGTTTTCCTTGTCATACTTGCATTAAAAGTTGGTGTTTTTTTTTTTTAAGTTACTCTTTGAATGCCTGATTCATCAGCTGCACATGGAATTTTTTGCATAAGATCAATTTTTTAAATGTCTCATTTGCTTACACATTACATTTAGCAAGGCACATCAAAAGAAAACTGAATGGACACCCAGGATAATGCACAGAGGGGGGGAAAAAAGTTTCAATGCAGGTCCTCAAAGAACATAAGACAGAACTAGACTTAGCCAAGAGTTTGATGAGTTACAGTTCTACAAAATGGATTCTGCAATATATATGGTAATTTCTGAAATATTTTGGAATGCTGTTTAAAAAAAAAATAAAGGCCAAGTTATAAACCAAAAATCACTCTTCTCAACAGCTTGTACTGTGACAACCAAAGTCACCCCAACTCAATAATATAATCATGCAAACATCCTTTAACCCTTTAACTCCTTTATAGCAGTTTTCACCACCTGATTGCAAAACATTTTACAAAGGAGACAAGAATCAAGGGCAGTTCCAAACCCTACCTAGTTCTTTGGCTGCAGTCTTTAGTAAGGACTGCATTTTTTCTTCCAGTTCATTCATCTTCTCTCTTAATTCTGTTAAATTAGGATCAAAAGAAGCCTTGACAAGAAATTCGTGATTCTCCACCTAGAGAAGAAAAACAAGAAAAAATTTATATGAACACAGACAATAAAAAAAAAAATCATCTCCCTGATCATACACAGTGAAATTAATTCACTTAATAATTTACTCCATTTTTTTATATATATAATGTTGTCATGCAATGTTGTTTGTGATAGTTGGTGTCTGGTTCAACTGCAAAACAAATACATCTCAAATAATATACTTTATACAAGCAAAACATACCAATTTGACAGACTCCTTTCTGCTGAAATGGAGTTTCAAGTAACTGAGCAGTAGGCAGGGCAAAAAGGGAAGTCAGAGGGAATGAAATTGTTATGTACATAATCTGTCTGCTACCTTGGACTTAGGCAGCTGATCAAGACAGAGTGTGAAAGGATGGGGTGTTTCAAAACAAGAAGCTTTTGGAAATGGAAGTTTCTGAAACAGTAATTTCTGCCCCAAATGAGACTCTAGAGGCTAAGGAAGGAACCTAACATTGTATCACCAAAAATCCTACCAATTTCAACCCAGCTCTTGAGTTGAAAAGCAGAAACGGTTACTTCTAAGTTTAACATTTTCAGAGGCAAGGATGAAGACATGTTGTATTTCATCTTTTTTCTCTCTCTTCCCCATGCTTCCACTGCCAGGTGGCTACGTACCAAAAGCACCACCAAACTTTGAAGTTGCCCTGACTTGAGGAGGAGGTTGGAGTAGATGGTTTTTCAAAGGCCCCTTATGATTCTGTGATAAATAGGAATGGAAGTGACAGTTTCTCAACTTTTATTACAGCTAGGTAAATGAATAACCACATCCCACGCTTTTTGAACTTAGATGTTTCTTTTTATATTAGAATGGATTATTGACATAATTTAGTTGCTATGACAACCTATCCTTCAATTGCACTCAGAATAGAACTGCGTATTTTATTTGAACTCCCTCAAAATCCAAGAGGAATTTCAAGTCAAAGTTCAGATTCTAATATTCACAGGGACAAGGTTTAGTCTTCTGGTAAAACCAGTGTTGGCTTATCTATAGACATTTTCTAGTACCTCGAAGAGGGGGAAAAACCTAATCCAACATGCCAGATTCTATGGGATCTGATTAAAAATAACTGACTTGTTATTCCGTTTAGAAGGACAACAAAACATTTTTAAAGTAGAACCTGAAATGAAATTTGAAGAGCTGGACTCTGAAGGGTGAAGGCTTAAACAGCTGTTAGCGTTAAAGAAAACAGAGTCCCAGGGCACACAAACTGCATCAACAGATGGTCTGTAACTGGTATAAAGCTATAAATTTCTTCATTACCATACATCACAAATTACAGCAACATGTCAATCAAACAGTCTTTCCATAAACAGTAGAACACAGTTGATGGATGCACAACACAATACAAAGAGAGAAAACGCAGTGCTCCTGCCTTTGGAGAAAAGTATGCATGTTCAAAATTTTAAAGCCATTGCAGTTTTCACAAGTTCAACAAACTGCCCTTACTACCATGTCTGGCACATCTCTTATTTCTACAGTCAGCTGAGACCTACACTTAGGATAATCCTAATCCTTGGTAATCAAAAAGAAATGAAAATCCTAAAAGACTCCCAAAGTAATAAACATACCCTGGGCTACATTCTAGGTTTGAGACATATCACTGTAACTTTAAAAACACAAAGAAACAGAGAAATGACAAAATTACTTCTCCACTTTTAACACTGATGAGATTTTTAAAAAACAGTTTCAGGTCCACAGCATCCATGCACCCAAAGCATTTTTTCACTGGCTAGATAATTTCAGATAGTGGGTGAATATCCTGTTGAGTATCCTCAATATTCAACTGATATACTAATAACTGTCTTCATACATTCCACAGCTAAATTATCACTAGCTAGTTAATACAGATGATCAATTGAATTTAGTGAGTATGGAGCAGATTGCAAGGTTCAATAAGAAACTTTAATTGCTAAGTAAACCCCACCCACACAACATTCCATACCTTATCCATGTCCAATGTTGTCTCTATCATCTCTAGAAACTTTGAGAAGTCAGAGCAGATATCAGTAAGAGGTGTTATAAATACTGCTAGCAACAACATCTGGTGAGCTCCTGTTATGAACAGACAAGAAAAATTATCATTCACAAACCCCCACAAATTTACCAGAATTCATTTATCCAAGATAAACAACACAACTGCTTAGATGGTTAATTTTTACAAAGATGGGCTATGATTGTTTCACTGAAACACATGTACCTTTTTCTAAAATTGGCATTCTCCCATCTACATTCTGATTAAGCTTGTACCTATTCTGTCATCATTGTTCGTAACTGTGGGTATTAATTCCCTTTACGTAGAGTAAGGCTACAAACAGCAGTATGAAAGCAAACCTGCTGTCAGAATATTACCAGTTCTTGCACATAAAAAGTTGACATGCCTTTAGCAAAAAGTGTAGCTCTTATCATCCATGCTCACAGTTTTTATTTTTTCCTAATACCGGGAATATTTGGTAATTACAATATGGACATAGAAACTGAAGTGTATGTTACCTGGTTTTGTTTTCCACAAAAAAAGACCACATATTATAATCACTGCTTTACACTTTACAGTCACTGCTTTCCACTAGATGGGAAGTCACCAAATTAACAGAGATACTCCGTAGCACTGCACAGAACAAGTCCAACTGCACAGAACACATACTGGCTGGAAGTCCATGCAACACCAGAAGCACTGAACACCAAAAGCAGTTCCCAGTTAACTTAACATGCACAGATATTGCCAAATTTGTGAAAGAAGTCTTTTCTTCAGGTAGACATAAGCTACAAATAAGCACCTATATCCAGCAGCCAGCTGTGGAAATGTTCTGTCAGTAAATGCATGTTTACATCTCTGCAGCCACTTCAAGTTAGGATTTAATCACAGAAAGATTAGTGTTATTGACTATATGATTTACAAAAAATGCCTCAAAATGAATCTAATACTGTGAGCTTACAGTCACTGAATTATGTACAGAATTATGTTGCTTGCCTCTAATGTTTACAGGCAAGGCTTTGCACATCAACAGAGAAATACAGAATTAAGCTCTGGCTAATTCCAGAGCCTCTCTTACCAGACTAAGAAAAAAGTCCAAGCCTTTCCTAGGAAAAACTGCCATACAAATTTATAGAAAAATTGCCACAGAAACTTACAGAAGTCACACAGTGAGGACACGATTACCCAAGAGAATCTCCTCTCTCAGTTGAAGTAGAAAGAAAAGGTTTGGTTTGATTCCTTTTTCTACCATGCCTTTTTCTTCCCCACTCCCTCAAACTTTTAAAGTTAAAGCTCTAAACTGACTAATACCTATTAATAGAGGAAAAAAATTACATATTGTTGAGAGGCTACTGAACTTGTAAAAATGGAGTTTTCTGCTGACTAAAAATCTTCCAAACTATGAGATACGAAACAAAGACTGTTTTCTATTCCAAATTTCTTGCTTGCTCTCATAATATCTTGGGTCTTTCCCTCCTGTAAGAAGACACATCTAAACCAACCTAGAAAATAAAAGGAGTCAACAAAGAATAAAGAGACTGAAGAGCAGAAAAAGTTTCATGTCCATTCTTCAGAGTGGACTTAGCAGTTCCCAGTGCTCCAGCTGACAGAACACACGGCACACACAATGAAATGATCGTCAGTATTCCTGAACCAATGAAAAACGATTGTGCTTGGACTTTAACTAGCAATTATAATTTCTTTTCTTGAAAAGAGTAAGTAGGGAAGTTTCATGATGCCATTTCATTATTTAAGCTTGAAGGGTACATTTCAGACACCATAGGAAGATGTCACATTCAAAAGTTAGAATATATTGATTATTTAAGTAAATAAAATACTAATGTATTCACATACAGGTCAAATATACACTGCAAAATTTATTTACACTTTTAATCCAGCTACAAACTCAGTATCCAGCACTTGAAGGAAGTAAAATAGTGGAGCCATCAAATAATGAGGATTTACAAAAGTTACATGCATATGCTTTTCTTAAAACACCTGGCATTAAGAGAACGTGAGCAAGAAACACCACTGAAAAATTCTGAATTGAACTCCAACATGTCTTGCACCTGTATTCATAAACTCATAGAAAAGATGCATAGGAAAAAAAAAATCCTCTCTTGCACCTACTCAACATTATTGGCATGGAAATAAACATTCCAAGAGAAAGGTTGGAATGGTTAACCACCAAGAGAAAGACTAACAGACTGATGTACCATCAAAAGCAGAGATGCATACTGATCACAAAGCCTGTCTGTGCCCCACTGCAGTTTTCCAATTAAACCATAATTTACTTACTGAAGCACAGACAAGTGTTTATTACATGTGTTAAAGACTATTACTATGGTTTAAAAATGTTGTCTAGAAATTAAAATAAAACACTATTCTTCAGACCTGAAACACATGGTTTGGCAGCAAACTGACACTGCTCTATCCAGGCAAAACAGACAAATCCCGATGACTGAGTGCACTGGTCACTTTGATAGTGCAATGGAAAGTGGGATAAAAGGAAAAGAACAATGGAAATCGGGATAAAATATAGTATGGGTTTACTAGAGGCAGATAATATCCATATAGTGCAACATCTATCTGAAATACTGAATGCCTGAGACAAAGGGGACTCTGCAGACCTAATTTGGGCTGTTCTAAAGCATTCAGCATGGTGTCACAGGAGATGCCAAGGTGCAAGATCTATGATTTATGCAATGACCAGACTGCAGATAAAGAGGACATCAGCCACTTGCAAAAGATGAACGAGCTGAAAGGACATCAGTTCCTCCAGGGCTCATGGAAGCATTTATCTTTTTAAGAATGTGTGAATTCATATTAATGCACAAAAGAAGGCTGCCCATAAAAGTAATTAACATATACAATATGGAAGATATCAGTAGATTATATTGGAATAAGATAAATCAGAAATAGATCAACACTAAGTGACCTTGAAAACTGGGCTAATAGAAATGAAGTAAAATTTAACACTGAGTAAGATGACACATTGCTAGATAAATGCGTTTCCACTACGAGTAAGAGAATAATCAGTTGGATATGACAAAGGATGGGAGACAGCCAAGTTTGATCACAACACGGCTGTAACACGCCAGTGCAACAGTCTGGGAAAGAAGAGGACTGAAACAAGCAGTAAGAAGCATTTCCAAAAGCAGCAAGGGGTATTCAAGACACTGTATACAGTATGGTAAAAATACACCTGAAACCCAGCATACAATTCCTGCATATTTACAGATTTAAAGAGTGTTCATTTGAGATGGGAAGGAAGATGCTCCAGCAGTTTCTTGAAGACAGAAATCTTGTAAGTACCCAAATTTCATGCCCCAGCAATTTGAGTAATGAACAACTGCTCCCTCTTGCCAGCTAGAGCAAAATGATCTGATGACTCAGAGTCCTTCCCCATCTTATGCAGACTTCTTACGTCCAAACCAGAAAAAAAGTCATCTTCACTCCTCACCCCCCTCCTCAGGTTTCATTATCCATAAAAACAAGGATTTCAACAAAAAAATCTTTCATACTGAGGGAAAGGCAGTCACAGCTGATGACTTCACGGTTGTTCTGTATCCCTATAGCCATTCATAGGTAAGGGAGTTCTGAAACTGGCACATACTCAGAACTGTCAAAAATCTTTCTGACTTTCCATCCCTTGATGACTTAAAACATTCTGTACAGTCAGAAACAGAAAAGTTATCAGATCCAGTCTGAATCACTCATGTACATTGAAAATTACCAGACCATTCATGTGCTTTGAACAGGTGGTACAAGTACAAAGAAAAATAAAAATAACACGCCACCTATTTTAAACTATCTTTAGTGTACTGCTGGTGATTGCCCTACTAAGTCCAACTGATTCATGTCTGGAACAGGAAGAACCTTTTGCAGTCTATTAACTTTTCCATATGGTGAGCTTAGCAGTTTGCCTTACACAGCTTGCTCCTCAAAACTCTAAAAATGGAATTGTTTTCCTACCCCAGTGTTATGACAGAGGAACTCTGTCGATCCAAATGGCAGCTAATATAAAAAGAAGTAAAGACAGGAAGCCGGCATTCTGAACTAACACCTCAATATAAGATGGGAATCCAAGAGCTCCATGTCAAGGCTAAAACAAGCAGAGTCTGCTGGGAAAAGACAAATGGAGATGACTGAGGCAGCTAAAGAGTGGCACAGCTCTTTAAGAACAAAAACAAATAAAAGAGTTACATCTGTCAGTTCCTTCAGAGTTTCAGATCTTAACTGCTCTTTGCTTGCAGCCAGCAACCAAAAATTGATTCAAGATTAATATTGTAGAAGGTAAGTTTCATTACTTGAAGTCGTAAAACTGTAGTACAGCAAAGGATAAGACACTGGGTAGCTTTATTTTCTACTCAAATAGAGGAAAGAAATCTTTGTAACCATACCATTTCAAACAACATTGGTTTTGAAGGCTTTGGTGTTTGCTTTATGCAAAGAGAGTTTCTAACAAATTAATGGACTTCTACAAAAATGAGCTTTCTGGCAGGTTAGAACTGCTGTTGCTAAATTGAATCACCCCCTTGTTATGCTGATCCTATTCTGCATTTTCTTGGTAACACACAGAAAGGAAAGAATGATCAGCTTTTGTATTTTCTAGACTTGCTTGTCACAGCATTGTGCTCCCTACTAATGAAGACTGGAAGAAACCTTGGCATGTTACCTTTATCAAACACAGGAGGCATTATGATTTAAAAAAAAAAAAAAGCCTTTCAAATTATACCAGTAATACTTAAACTGAGGGGGGGGTTGGGTTTAATTACAACCCGAAGTGGATGACAGCACTATTGTATGAATGGTATCTTGTTTGTAAGATCATAATACACACACAATTGGTCAGGAATTCTGAGACAAAGATTACCATGTCCAACACCATCACCCAACAGTTCAAGCATCCCAGCTACACACTAATTGGAATACATTTTCTCACAAAGATTTGGTTATGTGTATTTTTAAGTATCTGACTGGCATATCAGAATTTCAGCTCATTTCAAATTCAAATGTATTTAAGCTTTATTTCTGCAACAAAAGCACACAGGAAAAAATGTAATCCTTGGAAATCTATGCTCTATTTCTTTGCATCATCAGTATACTACAAAACATTGAAAATAGATGGGGGTATAGCATTACCTTCATGTTTTTCTAGTGCTTGTACAACATTAGGCAGTTGATTGATAGCCTGGTACATTCGGTAGCAGTCTTGTAAGTTTGCTGCTTGTCTCTGAAATTTCTTTGCCAGCCGGTTGAGGTCTGGAAAGCGACGTAACAGATCTTCTTGAAGGCACTGACGCAGTTCTGGATCCATCACAAAAGCTTCAACCAAATTCAACCTATATAAGAAATTCATAACAATGATTAGCGTGGCATGATCTATAATTCTTCAATGTCACCAGTTAGAATAAAAACACTTATCTGACAGTTTCTACCTATACCTTCTGTATGGCCTTATCCACTGGTCAACTTTCCTGGTAAAAAAAAAACCCAAATGAAAATAAGACAACACATGAACTAAGAAAGCAAGGAAACTTAGCCTGTGTCATGCCTCTGTAGTTTTGAAGTTGGGTTTTTAATCAACAGCATTGGAATGCGATTGTTTCAAGTGCAAATACCAACATCTATCCTGTAGGTAAAGCTGACTCTCAGAATCAACTCTGACATGAAACCTTTCCCTCCACGATAAAAGAAGTCTTCCAGTAGTCTATGGAAGAAGAGGTATTAAGCAGGAAAAAACCCCACAGTTGGCAGCGTTTAGCTCCTTGTGCCCAAGGCCAACATTGACACTGTGCAGCCGTGCAACCCTGGACCACAGGATGGGAATCCTCATGCTTGGAAGGCACCTCTGTGCACTGACTACTCCAACCTCTGCTCAAAGCAGGGGCACAGCTAGAGCCAGCTGCCCAGGATGGTGTCCAGCCACATTTTGGATGCGCCCAAGGATGGTCCCAGTGTCAAGCCCTGGAACACAGCCCTGGTGACTGACCTCCATGGGGACTTCGTGCCCCTGAGCCTGGCAGCTCAGCGAGTTTTCAGTCCACCACACTGTACCTACTTTGAGATGTAACGGGAGACAGTGACAGCTCAAGTCACAATAAGCAACATTCCCTTCTCTTCCCTTATCCAACCACCTAGGCTATTTGTTGTAGAAGGTTATTGGGTTAGCCAGGCCTGATTTTCCCTTTGTAAATCCATGCCAGCTACTTCCAAACTACTGTTTGCATCATGGCAGGCTGCATTCTTATCAGTGAGGGTACTGTCTGCCAGCCTTCTCACCACTGACTCCCAGCTTGCCTTCCCTTGCTGTTGCTCCCTGACATTTTGGTTTGGTATTTTGCTGGGGGTTTTTTTCTGTATTTTTTTTTTAATTGTAGGTATGGGGGTTTTTAAACGGTGAAAGAAATATTCTTTAAGTGCTGAAAGCAAGCATAAATCTCAATAAGAAGTGACAGAGCATTAAATTGTATTTCTCCACTAGAATGCAAGTGAATTTTCATACATTTCTTGGGGGTTTTGCATCAGTTAATATTGCCATATCTACACATTTTGCATTTGCAGTTAAAAAAAGAAGTCAGATATTGTTAATTTTGGAATGCTGGGGAGGTCAGTGTTCTTTGATCACACTTTCAGAATATCAAGGAAGAGCTCTGCCTCCTTCAGAGACCTCCACATATTACATACTGTGCAGATTTCTGGTTAATAATATCTATCAATATCTTTGCTTCAGCAGTGAAGTTAATTTTATCCAGAGACATGCAAGCAAAGAAAGGATAGCTTTCACCACATTATTCCTCCTGGTTTGCTTACTGGCAGAAAAATGCATTTGTTTCAATTACAGTAACATCTGCATTTGCAAAATGCATTGGAAATGACAATTTTTTTGTCATTCTGACAGCAGTAATCTCTACATTACACACTGCAGTGCTCTGCAGAGTGCCAGACACTGGCAACAGGGGTTAACACAGTCCACTGCTTCAAGCAATTAGCAAAGACAGTCAGGAAACAAAGGCTTTGGCTGAAGCAACACAAGAGGTAGAGACCCCTGGACATTTCTGCATACAAAAAATTCCTTCCGTTTCAAAAAGTATTGTACCCCCACACTCCAGTGAATCTTCTGTATTATACCAAAAAAAATCAACGAAGAAGATGAGAGGAGAATCCTACCGCTACATTTATCCATTCAACTACAGCCTTAATACATAAATTTAGAGATTGACATTACTGACACATAAGGGTGCTTCACTTTCAAAAGGTACATTAAAGTTTCAGCATGCACACAGAGCTTGTCAGAAATAGACAGGAATATACTGAAGATACCTACTGCAAGAACACAGAACAAGACTTGTATGAGAAACATCATAAAAGCCAAGCAATTTTCCACTCTGATCCCTGCTGGTGTTTCTGAGCGTGATTTCCAGCTTTCAGACTTCTGTCAAATGGTTTGGAGGAATAACAAGAATTACATGATGTTGTCAGAGCAGATACATTGCCATGTTTATTACAAATCCCTTCAATTTACCTAGCAGACCTCACTTAGGACTCACATCACAAACTGTTCTCTGAGAAGCACTGGCAGCAACAGGTGACCAAATACAGCTTTTAAAGACCAGATATTGTTTAAATATTAAGAAAAAAAAAGCAACAAAAACTGAACCAAACTAAAGACACCTGATACAACTGCTTAAACAGCCTAAATACAAGCCCACTAACCAGATGTCTTCCTTCCCCAAGGGATTTAGAGAAGGAACCAACTTCCCAACATGAACGTCCCCACAGGAGCCAAGTAGCTTGGTCACTTTTAGTCCTCTAACCTGCAAACAATTCCTTTGGCAAAGACTAAACAGGATTACTGTAAACTTCTCCATTTAGCAAACCCATGTGTTCCTATTGTTACCTTCCTTGGTCTTCAGCAGTTATAATCATGACAAACACACGAGAGGTTGTACTATCCTGATGTTAGGTGCTCTCACTTCCCAGGTATTATGCAAGATTTGTAAACGTATTTATTGTTTCTCAATTATCAAAATACCACCACACCATCAACCCCATAAGAAGGAACTAGTTGCAAATACCTCCAAGTTTTATTATCTGCAAAATTGCATTAATTTATTGTTTCAAACAATCTTTCTTCACTTAAAAAAAGCACCAGGAAGAAAGCAAGACACATTTGGAATGCTTATCCATTATCAAAGTTTTTCTTAATCCAGAAAAATACTATTCCTGCCTGCAGCAGGAAACCAGTTTGCTGGGTTTATCCTACCTGCTTAAACTACTGACTGCTCCATGACTTCAACTTTAAAATTTCAAGGATAAAAACATTTTTTTTTTCTTATTTTGATGACCAATTTCACACACACAAGAATGGGCAAAATTCAAGTTCACCACCACCATCAGATCCTATCTTGCCCTCTCATGGCTTATGCTTAAAGTCAGAGAACTTAGCTTCTCTTCCAAGAGGTCCTTAGAAAATCAGTAATTCCTGGCATATGGATATATATACAGAATCACTTCCAAAAACTTACTGAATTCTGCACAGCTGCTATAACAGTCATTCAAGAATATCTCAAGCACACCTTCTGTAGTCTTGATCTTATCTTTACCAGGATCTAAATTTTTTTTTCCGCTTGTGCCTTTTGCACAAACAAACCCTTCACTTCCATCCCACGGCTCCCTCAGCCTGTTCAACAGCCTCTTGGATAAAGACCTGTCAAAGGCGTTTTGAAAGCCCTAATTTATTTTTTTTTCCCCTCCTCTTTTGTCCACAGTGACAAGTTCAAAGAGTTCTCAGATCAGCACGAACAATTTTCCTCTGCCAAAACCATGATAATTAGACTAACATTTCATGACCTTCCTGGTACTGTTCTATCTTCCCCCCTACATTTGCCAGCCACAAAGATACATCTGACAGGTTTGTGTTCATGCCACATTTGCATAACAATTTCCTGTTGGTAAGAATACATACAAGGTTGCTGAACAGAAAGGGCTACGTCGTGGTAATGCAACCATAAGCCACGAATAATGCTCACAACTAATAATGAAGTCAAATGACAGGTTGTTTTTAATATAAAGTTCAGCTGAGGGAAAAAAAGAAAGAAAATACAAAAAGAAACAAATTTTAAAAATCCAAGAAAGTGTAAACAACAGCTGACAACATCAGATAATTCGTTTCTGCCACACAGCCAAAAGGAAAGGAAAATAGGGCAAAACTTTCCACCACAGCAGCACAGTCAAGATAACAGAAACAATTAAAAGTAGTGAAACCACACTAGAACATAAAGGAAATCTCTGTTTCAAGACAGTTATTTAAATTTGCAAATAAAACCACAAAAACAGCAGACAAGACTTCAGCTAATGTGACTGAAAATCACCACAGGAGCTCTTCCTGAACTTGGGAAATTGTAACCACCTTTTATTCCTGCTATGCAAGACCAGGGCTGTTTACCAGCTTTGAATTCCGTGCACTAACAAGTGTCATTAGGCTCAGCGTGCTCTGGGAGACAGAGAGGAGAAAACCTACTTATCTTCAAGTTTCTGCTGGATATTCCAGAATCCAACTCAAAACATTCCATCTTTTCCCCAGTTTTACTGTCAGTAAGAGGCATCTCCTGAACCAACTACTGACAAAAGGCCAACGTACCACACACACCCACATACACACGGAAAAAGACAACAAAAATCTGTTTTCAATCTAATACACGTCACACACACTTTCCCAAGTCTCAACACGCTGCCTCCATTCCACTGAGGTTTGCATCACATTTGACATCAGAAGAGATTGCTTCTTCCCTTGTTACACCTATGCAGCATTTTTCATCACCATTTCAAGCTGCCTCTACATGGACATTGTCAGGAGGGTTTAATTATATTTCTAGGTTTTTACACAGCTGAATATCAAAGTTTAAGTTAATAGGAAAACATTAACCATGCCAGATTTGTATGTACATTTTATGAAGAAAGAATTCTGTGTGTAGAAATAATAACTAAACTAACAGACTAAAATAAAAGACCAGAGTTAAAAGGAACAGAGTATTTATAATGCCTGAGCAGGATTGGCCAGCACCAAAAAAAAAAAAAAATCTTAACAAACCAGTGTGCAATAAGATGAGTTATAAAGCACCTACAGTTTCAATCTCCCCTCCACCAACATCCTACAAAACCCTGAACAGCTCTGCACCTCTCTGTGCATGAACGAAAGAAAACACTTCCCTCAAGCACCTCTGCTCAGAAAAAGGACTCTGAGGGTTTTTTTATCATTTCATGAAACTGGGATCCATATATAATCAGCAATATATATTTAATAATGAGTAATACATTTTTAGTTATTACTACTGGTTAGTGACTTAAAATCCCAATTACTCATAGATGTTTTCAGAAAAAACTCTGCTAACTAAAAATTCCAAATGACACAAGGAAAAATGTGTTAACACTGAAATAAATTAAGAATGCACTCCCTTACAGGAGAAGCTGACTTACTTTTAAGAAGACTTTAAAGTTTGTAACTCCCCTGACTATCTGAGTCTTCTGAAGAGCATAGATTTGTATTCTCTGCCTGCTAAAGGGTTTCTTTGACTGCAGATTAAGATCAACTTTCCTGTCCAACTGTTCTACTTTATTATGCAGAATTTTAATCAGAAACACCACCTTACAAAAGCAGCATATTAAGGACTGCTTTAAAATATACTGAGACTTTCATCTCACCACAAGTTTCAGAATATGCACAGCTGTATCAGTTTAATTTCATATTTTGTTTACACAAAGGAAAGTGGGAAAACACTTCACGTACCATTATGTTGTTTTCCCTCGGGTTTCTTTCAAACTTGGATCTCTTCTTAATCCAATGTAGCCAAAGCAAATCCTCCCTGGACATACTTAACCTAGACATGTAAAATGATACCCACCACCTTACCTGTTCTAATTGGGTTTTCTTTTTCACACAAAGCACACGGTATTTTAACACCCTGAAGGAAGCCCAGACTACAGCAAGTTGCCTTTTTTTTTCCAACCAGAAATAAGGAAGGCACTGTCCTAAGCTCCCTTGATAAACTTCTTCTGGTGACCCAGTTGTTCCCTAGACAATCATCTCTCTCCCAAAAATCAGCCATAATCCAGTTCGCTGCCCCAGGTAAGGAGCAGATACCACCTTAAATTTGCAAAGCTCTTTCCATGCCAGAGAATTTCAGTGTGCTTTACAGCCTTTGAAGTATTAAGGCAGACACCTCAGATCGGCACATGGGAGCCTAAATCAGAAATCTGAAGCCTGATACTGAGAATTACTTTAGTAATTCAGCACACAGCAGCATAAAAAATCACACTGACAATACCAGGTCATTTTGCCTCAGACAATCAGAGCTGTTGCACGCATTTATAAAAATAACATCCAAAATTTCTCAGACAAGCACAGAGTAATAATGCAAAATAGCTAGGCAACCCACACATGCTTTTGGAAGCGCTTAGTTATGCACAAAAGACTTTTTTTTATTAAACGGGAGCGGTCTTTGCAAACAATTCAAAGTAAATGTAACACAAACCCCAAGGAATAAAGAACCAGCACATTTAAAAAGACTAATACCATCAAAAGCCATTTTATTTTAGTCATACATCATAGGCTTAGGATCACTGATCTCAATCCCCACTCAGCTCTTACTGGAGCCTTTGCACAGCCAGAAGTTGCTCTGGTTTCTGGCAGCGAGTCTCCAGCTGATGGCAACATTTACCCAAGCCACAGGAATAGCCTTGGAAGGGGCTCACCATAGGCACCAGCTCTTGCAGTACTCTGAAGACACTAGATTTGAATCCAGGTTTTTGATTCACCAAGAACTCGGAATGTTGCTTTCTGGATGAGTTGGATACACACCTCTCCTGCACTTCTTACATACGACACGGAACATCCCAAGCAAGGGGTCGAAATCTTTCTGCTGTTTTAATGAAACTGTACCAATCTGGCCATACAACATCATTAGGGTCCAAATTCTTGTGCCTGAGCACCACAAGCTGTTCACCTGAGCAAGCAGTCCTCCAGCTCTCCCAAATTTGCATGGACACGCAAGGGCCTGTAGTTCAGAAGCAGACAACACAGGCAATTGCAAGAGGCCCGGGTGAGAGGCTTGTGCCCAGGTAATCAAGACTTCTTCCTACTGTCTGCCGAAAAGAGAGCAGCCTGCACCTTCACGTGGATTCCCCTCCACACCAAATGGCTCAAGTTCTCTTCCCCACCTGCTCTTGCCCAAACAGTGCGACCTTGTCACTGTTTCTTCCTGGCATGCGAGCACAAAGCTGGTTTTGTTTCCTTAGTTAACATGCTATGAATGTTTCTGTATTATCAAATTACTTCACAGCTTCCCTGCCTGAAAACCACTGTCACAAACTGAATACCCCCAAAAAGCTAAACTAAAAGATACAGTTGCTTACAAAAGAAAACTTTTAAGAGGACAGTGAAGAAGTACAACACTGCATATTCCTCCTCAATTCAGAATTTAAAGTGCATTACTATTTTTTGTGAGGGATGTGAAATTACAGGCTCTTAACAAATGAGAAGATATTGTATAATACAGTAGATTAACAGAAACAGCAAACCAGGAACAAAGAGCCCCAGGGTGATGGATTTCACAGTTCACCTGTAATGTCTGCGTTCTTACAATGACAATGCTGTCATCCCAGTAAGATTACAGCATTCCTTGGACTCTGATGATCTCCCTAGTTTCATAAAAGATTTTGCAATCATTCACAGTTCTACACTCAAACAGAGTTTCAAAACTTCTCCTAAGCCAAAACAAAAAAGTCAGACAGACCAAGCATGACCTGGCTCAGTGGTACAGCTGGAAAGCTGTCCTGCTCTTCACACAGACAGACCACGAAGCATGGAGGAACAAAACCTGGCAGTCTGGGAAAGGCAGCTGTGGGTACCTCAGCTTGACACTGAGGGTGATGCTCCCAGTTGCAGCCCCCTCCTTAAACGTACATCTTTATTTGCTGTGGCTGTGTTTGCTTTTCACCTCTGGCTCCCCCGAACGACCTCACCCTGAGGTGGCCCTGCCAGCTGTGGACAAGCCCAGTTGCATCCCGATGTTGGCCTAAACTGCCTAGGAAATTACACCCTGAACCCAAGCACCTCCAGGCTGGCAGAGAGCAGCACTGCCACCACGAGAAGTGTGAGACACTGCTGCTACCCACCACTCCTCTACCTGCCATACTCTCTCCCTCGAGTTTTAAATGAACTAAACCAAGGGACCTCCAGGCACGTATCTAAAGCCCTCAGAATGTATTTAGCACTAACAATTGGCTTTCACTCCATTATAACAGTGCAGCTCTTTGGAATGCACTACCGTTGTCTTTTAATCTTAAATGTAACTTGAAGAGACCATGAATATCCTGACTATTTTTCACAGCCCTACCGAAGTATAATCCCTTGTGATACAGAGTCCAAGGTTTGAAGAGCAGCTTTAGACCCTAGGAGAGCCACAGAAATCAAACTGCACGCACTTTCCTGAGCTCTGGATACACTGAGTGTGCTACTAATCAGCTGGACAGATCAGGCTCCCTGCTGCTAAACCTGGAAGATTAAGCAATGTAAGAGAAAGCCACATCCAAATATCAGTCTCATGCCTTTTCTAGTTTTCCTAATTAGTCCCTAAACCATCCTACCATGATAACAATAATGGATATTTCTAACTTCAGGACAGTTCATTTACAGATAAATTTTCTAATTCAAATAAACACCGTCTTCCAAATAAACAGAGCTCACACTCCTCTACATCAGTTACATTCATATAACATAAAATTAATATGTATCAGGGGAGTGACAGACTCTTTACCACCCTACATTCAGGTGAATTCCTGAATACACTGTTTGAGTATTATGGCAAAGGCTAGAGAGCAAATTAAAGCCCTGGGATTCTAGCAGGGGTACCAGGAACAAAGTAACTATTTTTTGTAAAAATCAAGCAGATTTGAAAGCTGTACGTATTGACTATGAGGCAAGCTAATAAGATCAGAATAAAAACAACCCTCAGGATTATCAGGAAAAGCAGTTAATTCCAAAATAATATTGGGGATTTTTCCTCCCAAGATACTTACTCAAGTATGATGTTACCAATAATTTGTTATTTTTGCACAAGTGTTTATGAACTTTCCAACCTCAGCAGATCAGCCAAGGTAAAAAAGAAAACAATTCTCCCGCAGAAAAATAAAATCTTTGGTCTCATCCTTGTCAGCAAAGTACCACTTGATGCAATTAAGACCAGCTCCTGCTGTTGAAGCAGACTGCTGCAACAGCAATATTTTTAGACCCCGAGGGAAGGGAGTGACTGGCATCATGCTGAAGAACATGCAAATAAAGCAGCACCACACCAGCAGAGCTCTGCTTGGCCTCCTCCAGCCAGAGCTAGCGAGGCAGCGCAGGACTCGGAGGCAGGCACACGAGCCCCCTACAACGACAAGCGAAGCGAAGGAATCACCTTTCCTTCGTTCCCAAGGCAAGGCCAGCAGCGCTCCGGACGGCCCCACCGCCCTGCCCGCGGCCCAGAGCTGCGGGCTGTGAGCTGTGCTTCCCAGGCTGTGAGCTGTGCCTCGCAGGAGCACGGAGCGGGATCTGCAGGAGCATTTCTGCACGCAGGACGTGACCAGAGCTTGCCAGGGCTCCCAATTGCTCTCCAGGCCACCTACGCCCTGCAGCAGGGACACGGAGACATCTCCCTCTCACCACCTCCTGCTGAGGGCTCATTCCCACAGCAGATCAGCCCTGGCTCTACAAAACTCAGGGCCTGAAAATGTCAGAACGTTTAAAACAAGAAGTATTGCTCCTGTCTAGATTCTAAAGAGACTTTCATACACCCGTTCATCCAACCTACACCCACACAATCACCCCAGTCACAGTTAAAAGCAGAACCAGGTGTCTTTCATTTCCCATTCCTCAGCCTGGGTGCATTACATACAGTAACAGCCACTAGCCAAGTGACAGACAAGGAAAATAAACCATTACTTACTTTTCCCAAAAGCTGTATTTCCCAAATAAAAACAAAGTACTTTTTAATTATTACCAAGAACTGCCATTCAAACTAGTTTTATGTAACAGCACTATTTAGATTTGATTCCCCCTCTCCTCCTCTTCCTCAGTTAAGGAATAACAAAATTATTACCTTTAATGAATTAAACAGCTCCCCAGCAGAGGAACTGGGATAAACAGGGGGAAATTCTCACCTTATAGTAACACATTACTTCACAGAATGATAAAGTGTTCCCAACTTTTAAACATGCACGTTTATAAAAGAAAAAAACCAAGAGTATCTACCAGCAAAGTTGATTTCTGAATATTCAACACAGCAAATCCTTTCCCACCTTAAACCCCATTGCAATCTGCTGGACTAAGCAGTCTCTTACCCTCAAGGAACTGTATAGATAGAAGTGAAAAGAGGACAGCTCATAAAACAAGAACTATCTCCCAAAATCTTTGTCAGAGACACGTTTTTTTTGTCTTCCCCATGTTTATTTCCATGCATACAGTCTTTTCCATAAAATTTTCATAGTCTTTTCTGTAGGAGCTAAAAATAGTCAAACAGCATCTTCAAAGCAAATTTGTCAGGAAAGCAGCAGGTGTATTGAGCAACGTCAGTGCACAGCTCCATTTCACAGATTCACTATTCCAATGCAAGGCAGATACGCATTCTACCCTCCTGTAGCAAGTCTGGCAATCTAACTCACAACATAAACTTACTGGCATAATCTCTAAAACACTCCAAATACCAACAGAAAGCAAACTCAAGTCAGATTATTAAATGTGAACAATTTCTGGCTTCTGTTGACCTGCACTTATGATGTTTATGATGACAGCAGCTCGTGGACCAGCTGCAGAGGAGCAGAAGGGCTAATTTTTGATGACAATTTTCCTCACTTTTTCATGGACTAGTTTTCATCAGGTGAGAAAGCCAAATCAAATTGATCTTTAGCTATGAGACCAAAAAAAAAAAAAAAAAAAAAAAAAAAAAAGGAAGTATGGACTGCACCTTTTGGCAACTGCTGAGTTCTTCTGGATTATCTGCTACCCAACACAACACCCTTGATTGTTTAAGCATGATAAACTCCCCATCAAGAGATGAACAAGTCAGCTACAGGAACGCCAGTGCCAATAACAAGGGAACAGGTGGCAGTCCACAGTCAGGGAAGCCTGACAGCACCTTTTGATTTAAGGTGGTTACAGACAGTGCGAGCCATCTATGGAACAACTCAGGGCCACAGGCATGGTGCATAAGAGTCAAAAACAAGTGAAAAACTTTCACACTAAATCCTGAAGACCAAAAACCCTACATACAGAACAGACAGTGTGAGCAAGCGTCAAGGACATGACGGCAAAAAGATCCTAATTTGAAGAAAGACAAGAACTACACAGTATTTACGCTCCGAGACAAAACAACAAATGCCCATCTTCTAAGAATTCCTAATAAACCTCCATTTCTTAAATGGCAACAAAGAACAGTGAAGACGATGGAGCGAGAACTCACCAAACACTACACAGTCATGGGCAAGTTCGTAAACCCCACACAGTGAAACTGCTCCACCCAAAACCTTCCAGAGAAACCCAAGATGGAAAGCAGCAGAGGCTGTTTCCCAGCCTAATGCCTTACACCACGGAGGTGGCCAGTCTTGCCACTGACTTTCTGCCAGTCTTGCTTTTTAATTAAACATGGCATTTTGGGATCCAGTGATAAAACTGTATTACTGCATGGTCTTCAAAGACTAGAGTCAGCTCAGGAAAGGTATTCCCATTATTATTTTTTGTGCTTTATTCCTTACAAGTTTCCATACATTATTAAAATTAAGAGGTTACATTTATTACACTACTCCATCAACATTAATACCCTTTTAAATTTGCTAACCTGTGCATTTCTTTAATCTTGTGCAAACTACGAGCATACTGAACAAGTTCTATTTCTTAGCTGTAGAAAAACAAATATTTCTTCATTTGCATTCCTTCTGTACAGAAGAAATTCAAAACTGTATGTCAACAAAACATTAAAGACTCTTACAGTCCTCATACATGATAAATGAAATTAAATTACAAGTCAAGACAAAATTTTCTTGCCAAGAGCTTCCATTGCAGTGTCCTAACACGGCACTTTTCTAATGTTTTTGGACATAAATTAAACAGAGCAGAAACAATAATGGGGTCATTGTAATTTCACAGTGAATACACCATATTCCTGTATCCAACGTTCAAAATAGTGACTACCAAGGACACTGTTACAAACCTGAGAGCTTTGCACCTGTGCATAGTAAGTTTTCATACAGTCCTGAATACTTAAATATGGATTTTAAGCAAAATTTAACTACAGCAGTAAGTGCCATCCACCTCATTTTGGCAGGATGAGAGCCAAAGAATACAGCCACAGACTCACATTTCCCTAAATAAGTAGCAGTTTCATCGTGTCTTACAAGTCCGAAAACCAACCTGACATTTCAATCAAATTTTAGTTTAATTTTCATTTCTGTTGAGCCTCAAAATTCAGACACAAAAGAAATTACTAAAAGCTTAATCCTCCTATTTATTTTGCACCAAGTGAGGACTTGTCAGGAAGAAGTGGGTGAGCTGGAAGTATCAACTAGGAGATACTATGACTACCTGCTCCAGCGCTACACCACTCAGTACCCCCTATAATTTACAGATTTGCAAAGCTGATTGCTGATCCCTGATCCAGAAGACAAACGATCTGGACAACATGCAGAATACAAAGACCAGCACTGTCTTTCCCACACCTGAAGGTGTCACGAAAGGAGTCTTTTTTTCAGCTCCTCAGACAAGAAAACTAAAAATAAGTCTTTTGCAACACAACAATCTAAGCCTTTGAATAGGTTTTGAGTGCCTGGGATTTTGATTGAAATTCCTTCCTAGAAACATGGCCTGTGTGATGTGTGCTTGACTAGTAGAGCTCTTGTTTAATGCCTCTAGACAGCACTTAATGTCAACCTCAATTTTACAAGCAAGCCCAAATGAAAATAGAGATAAATTAGAAGTTTTGGAAACAGTAAACATAGGTGAAGGGAGGGGAGAGGGTTAAAGAAGAAGCATTCAGTTTCAAGCTCCAAACATTTCTCTACAGAACTTAGTGATGGTAACTTTTGGAATGACAAAGGTGACATTTTTCTAACATTTCTAGAGGCTTACTGGAAGCCAACACCATTTTCATGTCACTGGAATGACAACTTCTTTCATGGGAAATATTTGTTGCATCATGATCTCCATGACAATAAGAAATCACATTTCTGTCTTCAAATCTGCTCAGATTCAATCTGTATTTCAGAAGCTTCTCTAGAGGCATTAGGAGCACTCCCAGTGCCCAAAATGCATTTTAAAGAGGTCATTTAGACAAATCTGCAAGCTGGTCACATCTTCCCCTCCTTACTGAGGACACAGGCCACCACATACTGCTAATTCAGCTGCCTGGAATCAGTCTGTGGCTCTGGAGAGGTCCTGACCTGTACTCAGAAAAGCACTGAGGGTCCTTCCAGCACTGCTAACCAGAATGGCAAAAGCAACAAATCCTATCTGCAGTGCTTTGCAGGGACAGCTGCAGGTTAGAAAAGAACACAAAAGTAGTGAAAACTTACTGCAGAACAATTCACGTTGGAATTCCAGGCCTCTGGTTACAGCCCATGCTCAAAACAAGGCTAAGTTCAGTCGAACACTGAGCAGGAACAGAGATCCCTCTACCTCTCTGAGCAGAGAGCCAGGGCCTTTGATTATGTTTCTTCTTCTCATCTCAAGGCAACAAGTTAGGGTTGGTTTTTTTTCATTTTTAAGCAAACTGCTACTTTAATTATCAGTCAAGACTGATGTATGAAAATGTTCTACAAACTTGGAAATTTTACCCTGCTAGCCATTTATTCACCTCAAGCTTCCCGAATCCATTACTTCCTGACTCTACCAGAGACAGGACTTGTTTCTACAGTGTGGCCCCCATGCAGCATGATATTTAGAAACAAGGAGGAAAGCTCAAAATAGGCTTGGATCAGAGCAAGTGATGTTTGAGTACAGCCTTTAACTCTTCTGAGACCCCTGCATCTCTTCCACCATGGGACACAGGCATATAAGAGGTTCAACCACAGTATATATAAAGGACTAAAAAGGTGAGCTGGAATCTTTTATTTATGCTGCGTATAAATGTCAGATAGGGTTTATCCCAAAAACAGAAAAAAACCTAAATGTATTCAGCATGAACTCTCTTCTCAGGACGTAAGAGAACAAGCACTATTTTACACCGTGCCACATTTCTCAGACTTTTCCATGAAGAATAAACATGATGTACTGAAGCTGCCTGCTGTATTGCAGTCAATTTGGTTATGCAATTAATATTTGTATTTGCACATGCTGGCTCTGCGACTACATTTTAATTTCAAATATGCTGACTATGAGACAAGGAGCAAGAACCTCATGTACTTGCCTTCTGAACACACCACATAGGAGAAGCAGGAATGTATTGTGTATACTTATGACTGATGACTATTTTTTTAATCAAGGAAAATCAGATGGACACTGGCAGAACCCCAAGTCTTACAAGACAGGCAGCTATCAGGAGCCTCTGTTTTCTCAGTTCTCATCAGTAGCTGCTCCAGTCAGGAAACATCATTTTATCTGAAGATGTGCACCATGTACTTTAATTTGTGTTGTTACTGTATCAACAGTTAATACGGACTGCTGATGCAACTCTGTGCTCCATTTATCCACACAGGTTAACAACACACTGCAGATTACAAACTACTGAAAGAGGTGGATTCCTTTATCTCCAAAAGATGACTTGCACCACCTGCAGGTCTTAGCAGAGGGTTACAGCAGTCTAACTTTTGGAAAAAAAAGTAAAACTTTCAGACACCAATTTTACGCTACTGGGATAACAGTTAAGTCAAAAACCTCCTGTACACGCAAAACAAGAGGGTTCCTTCAAAACAGCCACTGAACATCACTCCAGCTTGGGCAGTTCTGCTTAGTTTGAGCAGATTTGCACTGGTTAGTGTTAAATGGGGTCCTTAACATGGCACACTTCAAGCTAAGAAATAATCAGTAGCTCCCTTTGACAACAAAGGACACATAAAAGAAGAACAGTCCAGGTATTTCCTTCTCTAGACACCTTATGTTCTACATTGTGGTTTGCAATCCTTAAAACAGCCAGAATATACTGTAAAGTCTTCAGAAAACAACTTGGCAACTGCATATCTTTCAAAAGATATTTGAATCTGTCAGTACATCTCACCAGCCCCACTAACAGCTTCTCTTATCATACTTGTTCCTTGGGATTAAAAAAAGAACGGTCCTACACCCTCTGAAAAGCATGAAGTTTGGGAGGATGAAGCTTACAAGTAAATTGCACTGCTTTTATCTCAGAGAATTGAATTCATCCAAGTAGTACTTGAAAGCAAGATGCATTCAGACAGAACACAACAGAAAAAAGTGCAAAGGTGTCACTATGGTATCTCAATGCCCATAAGTAGAGGTTAAAGCAAAGTACTTTTAACAAATTGCAGCTCCAAGGATTCTGCGGCTGGGCAAGATACTGGAGGTTATCAGTGAACTTCTTTCAAATTCATAACACTTGGGTACACTGACCTTTACAAGCTTCACTAAGAGCTTAACTCCATTTAATTACTCCCCTCCTCCTTTAAATATACCTTTTCCTACATGCAGCCAACATTAGCCACGCAGAATCGCAACACAAAAGGCAGAGGTGATAGTAACTCTACAAAACAGGTCAAGTTACATTTTCTGCCTACAACTCAACCCCAGTTTCATAAAGGAAACGCTGTCTCTTCCAAACTTGGAAGATTCCTGATGTACAGTAATAAGCAAACATGTCTCACACAAAAGCTAAAATTTCTAACGTTTACTTTGACATAAGAAAATTACAGAATGGGAGTTCTAACTTTCAAAATTTTAAAAACAACACAATCATAAAATTCAATTTGGCTCAGATCTTAGGATCCAAAACCGACAGATGATCTCGGGTACTTAGTCAAGAACCTACAATGAAAGCTTTTGTAACACATGCAGCAGTAAGATACAGCATTCAATAAACCTGGGAACAAATATTTCAGTGTCACATTAACAGCATTTCTAAGTGGGCTCTGATCACATTACTACACACCGTTCCGCAAATGATTAGGAAAAGTAGAAAAACTTGTTGAAGAGAAGCAGAATAATTCAGTCTCCAGAAATCTATAGAGATAAAACTATCATCCTGGTTTTGGCTGGGATAGAGTTTACTTTTTTCTCAGTGGCTGGTACAGTGCTGTGTTTGGGATTCTGCCTCTCCTCCCCATTCCACCGGGGAGGTGAGTGAGCAGCTGTGTGCTTAGCTGCCAGCTGGACTTAAACCACAGCAACTACTCTTTCTGTAACTTATTTAAATATCAGCATGTCCAAGCCAAGATTTCTTCTTTTGGTAGTAGGGATCTGTGCCCAACAGCATATACAGACATACCTGCAATGCCTTATGTGAAATATGAGCCTTAGAGAACGTATCAAAGTTAAATTCAATTTTCCGGCCTCTTCTGCTTTGTCAAGATACACTTTAATACACATTTTGTAATGCATTAACCTGCTGATTGCTAGAGTTGCATGGAATTTTGTCTTACATCATAAGAATACAGCTGTACTTAGGAGTAGTTTAAAAAACATGTAACTTGTATTTGCACTGTGAACATACTCAAGACAAACACACACAGCAGGAATACAGCCTTTGCAGTTTTCCTTTCTGAAGGATTGAGAATTATCTGTACACTCTCAGCAGAGATTTATCAGACTCTCTAAGGCTTCTTATCAACTGACACTGTTATCAACTGGCAGGGGAGCCACATGGTGACAGAGGGCAGGATCAAGGAGCAAGAAAGAAAAAGCCCCCACAATATCTAGGCATGATTAGAGTGACCTACTGCAACCAAAAGTACCTTTCTTTGGGAAACAGGAAGACGTCACTACCGCTTAATTATCTGAGTGTTTTGTTGATTTTTTTTTTAAACTGGTAAACTCAAAGTGACATCAAATATTATTATACAGACTGAGCACTTGCATATGAACAACAGTTAGTAAGTGGCTGCTACATTGCCTTAGCCTGTGGCACAGCATCACTCAGATCACCTAAACATATTGTTCCTCCTCTTCAAAATGTGTAATTGTGAAAAGCATTTAATTCAACAGTAACCTGTCAATTTCCATCTTAAGGAAAAATATATTCTGCTCTAACTGCAATGCATTACAGGATAGTGCACAAAAGACTCCAACCACTACTATTTCTTGGTTGTAGCATTCTGTGCTTAAAAAGAAAGGGCCTTAAATAAAATACTTAACAACTTGTTTAAGTCTATCAAACATAATACTGTTACCTTTCTTCAATTCTGGTCTTGTCCATAAGTGGTTGTTTGATCCACTGATTAACTAGTCTTTGTCCTTGAGGGGTTCTGCATTTATTCAGTAAACCAGCTAGAGACTGTGCAGTATTTGCATTTTCCACAGAACTCTGGAAAGAGTGAAAAAAAAAAAAACAAAGATAAAGGGAAAAAAAAGAGAAAAAAATTAGTGAAGTTTACTGACACCCACTGAATAGCATACAACTATTTAGGAACAGAACATGTTTTTTTCCTATTAAACTTGGCACCCACCAAAAATGTTAAATGAAACAGTGCAGCATTAAAGTACTTAACTCTGGTCCCTGGAGCATGGCAAGCAAGGAATAGGTTTGTCTGTTTTGAAAACAATCCTGACTGAACAGCAAAGTTAAAAGTGTACCTAGTCATGCAGCAGTTTGCACTTTGAGTAGCGGAAGTGGAAATACATCTAAGTATTTGCTACTTTGCTCTTCTTAAGGTCAAAAAATAGGGGTCCTGTCCATTACAAAACAAGCAGCAAGAAACAGGACTTGAGTTCAAGGGTTTAGTTTGAGAACTTTGGGGTTTGCTGGGGGGGGAACAACACAACAGAATCAGGCAGTGGGGAAGAACTCGAATTCTCTCAAGCTTCCCGAGATCATCTCTGCAGTGCTATAAACATCTCTCAACTTGGCTCTGTTCAGATTATAGTTTCTTATCTATAATTTAGGTTTAATATTAGCTGGACTCCAGACAGCCTTTTGGGCATTTTTGTTGCAGTTTGGTTTGGTTTTCACACAAACAGCTACGAAGCAAAAATTTTGGTTAATACTGAACAAACAAGCTTGTTTCAGCTCTTGACTTTGAAATGAAAATCTCAACCCTCTCTATACAAGAAAAGCTGCAATTAAAACAGCAGGCAAGCATTCAACAAGGAGCAGGTCTGGATGCCTGCAAACAACTAGGATGTAGAACTAGAGTCACAACAACAGGAAATGAATGTCGTGAGAAGGAATACTGACACGTTCAGCCCCTGGAATATCTAATATCTCAAGTGGGTATTCTCTAAATACTGCCTATTTTCAGTGTTCTGGACAGTATTACGTATGAAAAACTTCTGAATGTAAGAAAGTGTCACAGAAGACATATGTTATACACTAATTACCTACTTCAGCATATCCAGTGTGAAAGGTACAGTACGTTCCATATAACCAACTGCATCCCCTGCACCATAAGAACTTTACCTACACACCTCACGGAGCAACTCAAATCACAAAACAGTTTGTCTTTGCTTTAGTGCTGTCCAAAAACCTCCCCCCACACATCCTACCACACAGGCAGCTTCCTGCTACATGGTAAAACCTTTGTTCCAAGGCTCACAACAGCCCCTGAAGACAGACACAGAAGTGTATTTCCTATCACAAAACATGTTAACACCTGCAAGGACTTGTAAAGGAATGTGGCTAAAACGGAACTTCCTAGAACAACCTCCATAAAGCTTGGGAAGAAATGTAATTTTTGCTTCATTGCCTAGACAGGGGCACAGCAGCAGGATTAAAAAAAAGAAAACAAAAAAACTTTTAAAAATTCAGAACATCTCTCTTCAGGGCTAACCAGCTTGGATGCTGAATGTATGCTCTGTTTTCCTGCAGAAATTCTTCCAAGGTAAACAGGGGCCATAATCTGTTATTTCTTCCTATTACTCTGAAATGCAAGCAGATTAGGTGCAAGCAAAGATCATTAAGCAGGTCTTACTAATGTGGAAACAGAGGAGAAAAGCTGATACACCACACCACTTGGAGTCCACGTTTCCCTAGAACTATAAAAATGGGCAAAGCAGGAAAACAAACGTGGCAGGAGGTATGAAGGAGCCTGTCAATCTGTTTGGATTTGTAGAAAACGTGTCTGAAAAAGGTAAAACTGACACCATCCAGTCAGCATGACGTGGTGCTTTCGGAATGTTCTCAAATACTGTCCTGTTCACTGCTGCAGCCAGCCCCCCCTTCCTGTCACCACCAGCATTGCTCCTGCCATGTGTTACATGTTCGACTAATACCATCTAACTCAGGCTTATATTCTTTTCCCAAGAACAGCACTACTGTGGCTACTTCCTACCTCCTTGATGGTCTTCCCTCCTCTTCTACATTCGAAATAAACTAATGAGAAACAAAAATAAAAAAGATGGTAACAGTAGCTGCATGTTTAAAACACACACAGCAGGGGAGTAGCTGAGAACAAAGCTAAAATGTAGAAGCTGCCATTAATCAGGATCTGGGGAGTTGCAATTGGGCAGTCAGGCTCATTATCAAGCAGATAAGTAAGTATATTGTAAACCAGTTACTAACTCAGGCATGTATTTCTTACCTGAAAAAGGTTGAGGGCTTGAACAGCTGCATTGTCTAGAACCATATATTGACTAAGATCAAAAGTAGTCAGTTCAAATTGTCCAAAATTAGACTCATCTGACAGCAACTCCAAAAACTTGATAACGGCTGACAAAGACGACACAGCAACCTGAAGGGTTTTTTTAAAAGAAACCACATCACATTCCAGTTAGAAACACTCCTAAATCCAAGAGGATTTGATAAATGCTCCTAGAAAATTAGAGCTGGGGAAGGCTTTGAGCCACGTCAGTTCTGGCAGGGCTCCGAGAGACTCATCCTGTTTGACAGGACTTCATTTCCATAGGAACGCTCTACGGCACTGCAGCGTCTTTCTAGGCAGGTGCAAGAACAACACGCGAGACATCTCCATAATCTGATAAACAAAATGTGGAGTTGCACACCTTGCCAGCTTTCCAAAGCTGTTATCAGGATGTTTCCAGCTCAGGAACACAAACAAGTTATACTGCAGATAAATGAGATATGCTAGATCATCTCAGGACATGGTTTCAGGGTTAGTTTTCAGCCAGAACAAGGATCTGATCTGACTCACTGCACGGCATTGCTGAGTGCCAGCACAAAAGAGAGGCAGCAGCATGACTGACTTGTTCAGCTGCAACACACTTCAAACAACTCTAATCTGTTATGAAATGACACATTAAGGGAGGATAACTCTGAACCTCGCACCTGCAGTGAGCATCAGCAGAGAAGGGCATTTTAAAACTTGTTTATCTCAACAAATTGCCTCTTGTTTGCAGCTAAGAACAAACATGCAGGCACTAAATCATATACTTAAGCCATAACACAACACAAAAATATTATCATAAACATCACTCTGTTTTCAAATACCAATTTTCCCATCATGCAAAATAACCAGAGTATTGTATTTCAGTCCTTAGGCTAGATAGATTATGAACAGGAGGCATCTCTTGTGCAGTCCATTTGCATAGCAGAGCTTACTGCTTTAAAGAGATAAGTGAATGGTTTTTTTCTTCATCTCTTCCAGGACCCCTGGTATCCAGCTCTGACACAGACTCAAGCTGAGCAGACCTGCTGAACACTTCAGCAAGAATGTAGAGGAGATCAGCTCACATCAGGTGCACACAGCACCCCACTTCTAAGGAGAAGCACACTGAGCATTGCTCACCTGCTTTTCCATCTCTGGCAGTGCTGCACTATTCATCTGCTCTTCTTTTTTTGATTTCAACAAGCGATTGAGATCCTGAACAATATCTTTTGTTGTGAAATCTGCCTTCTTCCTGTCTGTAATCAGGATTCCTCCCCTCTGAATGACCTGTTGTTCATAAACACACACAGTTATCCATGACTTTCAATATTCAGGGGACAGATGTCAAGCACACAGAAGCAAACCCTGAAGTGATATTTATTTACTGCTAGGCTGCAGGGAGAGGAATGACAGACAAGATTTTAGAACTTTTGTTGATTAAAGTGCAAATAAATCGACAAATAATACATTTCGTATGCATAAATCAAAACTTCTTCGAATTAAGACATTGGTCCTTCGTTTTTCCACAAATCATAGAGCCTGGCTGATAAATCAGAACTGAGCTTTCTAGAGGTTTTGTTTGGCAGCCACAGCGGTTCCCTTACTTGTCTCAGTTTTCCCATCTCTCCTGCAGTGTCTCCTCCTGGCAGCACACACTCCTTCGGGCCCAGTTGAACCAGTAGAGCTTCAAGGTTTGAGAACTGATCATTATCTGGGAACTCACAAACACTCAGTTTTCTCAGCGTGGTGTCGACATAGCCCACTCCTACCACCCTCTGTCCATCGGCAGCAGACAGCTTCACCCCCACAACCCCGATGGCTGTGGACATATCATTGTTGGCAAAGAGAACTTCCTCAAACTGGGCAAGATTTCCTGGAGAACCCTATTTACAAAAAGAAAAATACCTTTTAAAAAGAGTGTACAAACACTCTTTCTTTCTTTCTTTCTTTCAAAATAACAACTGATAAAACTAAGTACTGAACAGTCCATTAATATGAAATACACAGCTATTTTATTTTTTTTAACCATTTGAATTTTACATATCATCTACCCAGAGCAAAGCACTTCAGGTTTCCTTTATTTCCCAACCTATGGCGAAGACACAGAGCAAGCTCTTTCAGCCCTGGAGCACTAGAAAATACAGTGGTATGTATAGCAGACATGTAACCAATATATAACAAACAGGTGTGATTTTTCATCATCAGTCCCTTAAAATCCCAAAACTCCAAGCAGGAAAAAGCTACGGTGTTTTTTTCTTTCATCTCACAATTTAAAAAGAAAGGTTGAAAATTGTACCTTGTAAGCTAAATACCAGTCATTTTCTTTGACAGATTTGCTCCCTGCTTTGTTCTTGTAAACTTCGACTCTGTAATGACGAACAAGAAGCAGGTCCCTCACAAAAGATTCAAAGTTCATTTTACTAAGCACAACACTCTCAAGCTTCTGAGTTCCTACAAAAAAAAGAAAAAAGAAAATTATGAGATACCTGAATGGTTGTAAAGCTTATTTTCTGTAATCAAAATGCCCAAGAACAGCCTTCAGAAGACACTATTCTAATATCAAAGAAGCAAGCATGTAGAATCCATGAAACAACACAAACCCACAACATTCAACTGGTTAATACTAATGAAGAAAGCACACTCCGTCTCCAAATAAAAACAATGTTCAATTCCAAATTTCACTTAATCTGTATGTTAACATATACAAAGGGGTATGTTCCTCTCACCCTTCCCCTCTCACAATATTCTTGACTTGATTTACTAATTAATATTTCACACATTTTGATCTAATGAGTATTAGAAGTCTGCTACAGGTTCTCCTTCTGGACAACATCTTTTCTTTCCTGGATAAGCAGCTTCTGTTGACAGAAAAGACTGCCACCCTATTCACACTCACACAACATGTGTGTCAAGACACTTCCCTTTTATCACAATATATCCAGTAAAAACAACATATCCTCAAAAAAAAAAAATTAACAGATTACAATAAAACCTAAGTTAAGAAGTGCCTAATCGACAAACTTCTTGCTTCTGGTCCTGTATATGCACGCAGGTGATGCAGCTGAACAAATTTATTTAATTCCACACAGCTGCGCAGAGGAGTAACAGCACTTCTACCTCCCCATCTCCAGCAGCAGCCTACTCACAGAATAAGGTAATTCCACTAGTGAACAACTTGGGATTTCGGGTGAGAACATTAACTTTTCTGCCAGGTTGGGAGGTGGAACTAAGACTGGTGTCAGATAGATGAGAGCTAGATGACACACCAAGTAAGCAGAAGCAATAGGGAGTATCACATCCCTCTTTTAGCAGCATGCCTTCATCACATTTGAGGCTCTTCCTCCCTTTACATGAAAGAGGTAAACAGCAAACTTCCACACCCATAGGATGTTATGGGTATATTTCAAATAGGATTTTTTCATTTTCTCTCCTCAAACATCTAGGAAGATTTTTTGAAACAGGTAAAAAACCTAATTCTACATAAATATGCTCTCTCTCCCAGTGCAGAGCTGTCCAACAAAACACAACTTTTTAATTCTTTCAGTTGAGACAACATAATACAATAGCAGGGGGAGGGGAGCAACTGAAGTTTACAAGCACTTAGAAATCATCCTGAAAGCAACAAGTGCAGTTTATGCTTTTAGTTGGATATGGTAGATAAGACTTTAGAGGGTTTAAAACTGTAGCTGGTAGTCACATGATTACATCTGCAAAATAACTTCTAAACTGAACACAAAAGTAATACTGATGGATGTTTCTAGTCTGGAAGACACATCAAGCTTTGGGGAGGGCTGGGGTTCTGGGTTTTGTTTTTACATATGAGCTCATCAGTCGCAATAAAAAGTGAAAAGCGTATGAGAATGCCATGCTCTTTTTAATGCTATTACTCACACAAAAAAATTTTGCTCATTACAAAGAGGTTTATTTTGCAAAATCTGAGCCAATAACTTAGCAACATTGTGTTCCTCGAGATTAAGGCTAATACTAAGGTTTGTCTCTTCCAACAAGATAATTTATCTGATGCTCTTACACCCAACATCCGCAAGCTGCACTGTCTTATACCAAGTGATAAGCGAAAAGCAGCACGGGGTGGATGGAAAAGAAAAATCTTATGAAATACACAGAAAGATTTGAAGGTGAGGAACTGCATTCAGTGATTCCCGGCCTCAATGAGCCACAGCGGTCACTAGAACACGGACACACCTCTCAGCACCTCCCTTCCTGCATCCATCCACCCCGGGAGAGGCGGGAAGGGACCGGCCCCAGCCTGAGCCCAAGGCACCCACGAAATGCCACTCTGAGGCCGATCCTTGTGACACCCGCACGCCTCGGCCTTGGGAACCGCTGCACCGGCTGCCAGGGGCTCCCGGCGGCGACCTGGGGCTTCCAGGGACTACAAGGGGGGAATCCCAGGGCCTACCTGGGGCATCCAGGGACAGCTGCCACCACCGCCCCCTCCTTCCTCCGCTCTCCCCCGGCCAACCGAGGCCCGCCGCAGCCAGGCCCGGGGCAGGCGAGCCCCCCATCCACCGCTGCCCCTCGGCGCCCGCTCCCGGTGCTCCCCCGCGCACGCCCGCACCCACCCGGTGCCCCCGCCAGCTGGCGGATGACGGCGCGGGTGCGGAAGAGCTCGCGGGCGGCCAGCCGCGCGTCCGCGCCGTGCACCGTGTAGTAGTCGCCGCGCTCGAAGAAGCGCACGGTGGTGTCGGGCTTCTCGGGCAGCGAGAGCACGGCGCGCACGAAGCCCGCCTCGGCCCCCGCGCCCTCGGGCCACACGGCCTCCCGCGGCGGCTCCACCGCCATCTTGTGCCGCTGGTCCTGCTGCCGCTGCTGCCGCCGCCGCCTCCCGCCAAGAGCGCCAGCGCGCCAGCAGCGGCGCCCAATCGCCGCGCGGTCCGCGCCTNCGGCGCGCCGCCACCGCCGCCATGGCAACGCCGGTGCTCCATGGCCGCGGCTCCGTGCTGTCTTCATCTCGGAATTACGGAATCCATTAGGTTGGAAAGTACCTCTGAGATCATCGAGTCCAACCCACGACCGAACGCCACCGTGTCAACCAGACCATGACACCGAGTGCCACGTGCAGCCGTTCCTTAAACGCCTCCAGGGACGGTGACTCCACCACCTCCCCGGGCAGAATTCCTCCTAATGTCCAAGCTAAAGCTGGACAACTGGTGTGCCCCTGGCAGCCGTGCCGAGGTGGTCACTGCCTTTACTCCATGAGGAGAAGAGTGTCCTGTACGGGCTGCCCGAAGGCGAGTGCTGGAGCGCAGCCCGAGAGCAGGGCTGTCACCCGGGTCAGTCGCACTGCCAGGGGCTGTGGGTGACAGGCCCTCCTCTGCTTACAGCGGCAATGGTGTCCACAGACCCCATGTGCTCCCTCCAGCAACGAGAGAGCAGCTCTTGCCCTCCTTACAGGTGGGGTCTCTTCTCCCAGGCAGGGGAACAGGAAAAGGGAACAGGAACAGGGGAAATGGCCAACAAAACCCAAGCCTTGACCCCCATTTACACGCGGGGGGTTACCCAGCCCAGAGACAGGAAGGGCACGGCACTCAGAGGTATCCTGAGTCCTGGCTACAAGGTGGTCCTCGTGCCCAGAATGCTTTAGGGTTTTGATTTTTGTGCTCTTTTCCTTGCACTGTCCTAAGCGTTTTTCTTTTTTGTTTTGTTTGCCTGTTTTATCCTGTACTGTAAAGGCACAAAGGAATAGAAACAGCATAGGTGACAATCTTTCTTTTAGTGATATTGTCTAAGAATAATGAGAAATGTCATTTTTCATCAGCTAAGTTAAATCTTCTTGGAAACTCCTCTTGCCTTGCACTGCTTTTCGTATTTCCAAGCAGAAACTATTGTATCCCAGTTCCCAAATTCTTGTGTCCCAATCCAGCTGCCTGCACACTATCACCTATAGACAAAACACATCTTCTATTTTACATGCCTCAGTATTTCTTGCATAAAAGTTATGTTCTGGTGTGTGTACCTTGATGCTATAGAACATCCCTTTGTTTGAACTTTGCCTTCTCTCTCATTTCTACCCTGTGTTAGTCAGCTGCTCGAAACTCATCTCCCATCCTTCCTTTCTTCCTGCCTCCCAGCTGGTTCCAGCTGAGGAATGCTTTTGGGACCTCTGTTTCTAGAATTTGTCACCTAGCTTCTCTCTTCTTTCCAACTGGTGAATCGATGTGCTAATCTTTAATATTTCTTGGTGTCAATAGGTGCTTTCCAAAAGGCCCCTCAGATGCCCACTTAAGAACTACCTTGGTCTGAAGGTGTTGCCATGTGCTGCCCATTCCACCCCAGGGAACACTTTGGTGTCCCCACCTCTGCCCCATTCCTGCCTGGTGTCACTCTTGGCTTCCTATCCACACCTCAGCCTTCCCCTCCCAAACCCCAGTCCTGTACCCCTGAGGTAACACAGCTTTTCCAGCAAAGGCCTTCAAACCCCTTCTGTAAATGTATTTGCTGAAGGATCACAGGTGGTTCTTGTAGTGAAGAGAAACTCCAATGTGCCTTTATTTGACTTAGGAAGGAAGGAGCAAAGCAGGCAGGTCTCTAGAGCTTTGACAGCTTTGTAGTAGCCCCAAATCTTCCTCTTATCTCCATAACAATTGCAAAAATGACACTGCTCTGGCAAGTCAAATGTATTTATTTTCAGTATGAATAAGTGTACTTTTCTAACCTTCTTTTCAGAAGTAGCCAAACTATCTGGTCTGATACTTCCCTCCACCAAAAGTGCTTGCTTGCAGCAGCAATACTCACATAGTAAAATTCAGCATCAACAACTGTCATTTAGAAAATACATTACCTTGGGAATGCACTCACAGTGTCAGGCAACCTTGCCAAGCATCGATAATACCAGGTCAGCCCAGAATACACATTTTGAATAGCTGGAACTGCTTGTCTTTGTACACACTGATGGTTACAGATACGGCAGGAGATAGGACAGGGAGAAAAGGAGTGTCCCATACAAACATCTGGAGACAGGGTGGACTCCAGGGACCTCACTGCCGCCTTCAAAAGCGGTAAAATAATGTCTGCTGAGCTGTAATTGCTGCGCCTTTCAGCGTTTCCCTCTCTCTGCCCTGGGCTGGGTCGCACCTTCTCATTCAGCGCTTCGCTCAAGGAAGGCAGCTCCGAGGGCTCGAATTCTCAGCGAGCCTCCGCCCAAACCGGCCGCTAATGCCCTGAGCGTGGTGACCACAGCCCGCGAGCAACATCTGTGTTGTGGCATCCCTTGCACAGAACAGCTCAGCACTGATCGCCTTCCCCTGGAGCCTCTGTGTCCCGTTGTTCTTCCCGGGCAGCTCCAGCAGGGACCGGCTGATCCCCACAGGTCAGCTCGGAGTGGGGACCATTGCCCTGTCGCCAGGCTGGCTTGTTTCGCTGAGCTGTATGGAACGGAACACTCCCTGCTTTTTCCCTTGCCTACCAGGAGTGATGGGAATGACATGTCTGTAATTGTTTATGCCCATGGCAGATGGAAAACTCGCCTTAATCTAGGCCTTAATTAATTGTGTTGCCTTCTTAGGCATAAGTAGCATATAGAGAAAAGTTACAGTGATTTTTCAGTTAGGAAAGTGGATGTCCTTTAACCACTTTACAGGAAAAAAGAGAGAAAAAATAAATTCTTTTTCACCAGTGGTTAATTAGTATACAGCTGTGATCAGTGGCAGCTCTAATGCTTTCGAGCTGGTGGGGATGTCACCGGAAAATCTGGGATCAGACTGATGTGTATCTGTGTGCACACGCGTCGTGCAGCAGAGACTTCACATTAACAGGATAAGAATACTTAGATAACGTAAGTTTGAAAACAGAAAAGATGGCTGTCGCCTCGTAAAGAACCTTTAAACTTTCTTTTGTTTACTTTTTTCACTCGGATTTGGCACGGCCATGCTCTACTTGGCAGGCAAGTGTAAGAATTCTGCAGTGCATTTAGAGAATAGTGGAGAAAAAAATCACTTCTCACATGTGTGAGGTTTTCACACACTATAAACTGGTCAGTGCTTCCTCTGCCATCACACACCACCTCCTTTTTGTGCATGTCTGCCCTTGCATGTCCCTGCTAAGACAAGGATTTTAGCAAAGTTCATAAATCCCTCCGAGTTTGGGCCCAGCTATTCCAAACACACGAGGTGCCCCTGCAGTGTGCCTGACTGCCTGCATGCCCCGGGATGGACTTTTACCAGACTGCAGCCTCTGCTGGGAGCTGCTACAATTCCCTAACTAGCACTTGTCAAGTTGGAGCAGCAGAGCTGCCTGCATTTTTTATTTTCCTAGAATATTTTTCTGGCTGTTTCAAGTAATCCAAAGTCACTGTGTATCTGGTGCTCAAAGTCCAGCAGGTGAGGATATAAATAAACACGGTTCACAAACACTGTTATTTCTCTTACCAAACTACTCTGGCTGTTCTGGAAGGTAATGGGTACGGTACTGTCAACAGACCTTACACATGCAACACTGACCTTTCATTTTCTAGCTGTGGAAACTGTGCTTTGGCATTACTCAGGTCTCAGAAGAAAGTTGTATAGACTTTATTGGTCATGCTTTCTCAAATATATTATTTGCACACCCTCTTCTAAAAAGTCTGTCATAGTCTTTGCATAAACATGTATTTAATTTTACTCAGCAGTAATAATATATATTTGCTAGTGTAACAATTCATGAGGAAGTAATAGATTTGCACTTGCCTATACAAACACTATTTTCCCATGTTGTACATAGGCACTAAGATATGTGTTATTACTAGGGTTTCTTGTACACTTTGTGTCTATCCCTCTCTGTAACACAAAAATCTCATTTATCCAGTCTCAAATTATTTAATACATTTTCAATCTGCCCTTCGTATGCTTTCTCGAAACTGACATTACATTAAAAGAGAGAAAACATGGTATCCCAACTTTGTGTAGAACTTCAGATTTTAAAAATATGCTCCTTCACGTAAGGAAGTTAATGAATAAGGCAAATGAAGGTATCAAAATATTTACCTAGTTAAAAATTGATGCAGGGACTACTAGTCCTCTATTAAGTTCTATTAGTTTGTTTCTTTTACAGGAAACTCTCTTTTTAACTTTTTGCTGAATAGTATCAAAATAGTATTTCCAATAGCATCAAAAGTAGTATCCAAGTATTAAAATAACAAACATTTAATATTTTACTATTTAACACCATATTATTTTTCAGCAGCAATCTTTTTTTGCCATCTTGCTCTATATAGGAGAAGAACTATCACATGTATGTGGAGAGTTGACACAATCTGATATTGGCTTTTTTTTTTTTTTAATTTCGGCACATTAGTCTCCTCTTGGTATAAAAATCTATGAAACACAATAAGCTGCAGGATACCAATACACTAATTTCTCAGGTATTTTCCCCCTCATCCTTTTCCCTTTCCCTATAAATACACACTTTTATGCAGCTGGACTGCTGGGCAAGTGCAGTGTTTGGTAAACAGAACAACGCAGCAGCCAATATGTCAATGAAACTACTTAGAACAGGGAACTAACGAAAAAACTATTGCTGATCACTATTTTGAGAGCTGAGCAGCACCATGTTAGTACCATAGTAACTGAGTTTAGAAACAGTGCATTCCCTTCCATTATGGATTTAGTTAAAACTCTGGGGCTTTTTAAGAATTTCTGTAAACTTCCTGGTTTTCCAATCCCTTGGCTAGTTTCAGGCAAATTGGACAAGGAAGAAGACCATGACAGACCACTAAGCTTCATATCCAACACAAAAAGCTCCACTAAGTAAAAAAAAATTGAAAAAAGTGTCTGAATACCTCCCTGCACTGTGGGAAAAGCAGGGAGAAGATGATGTTCAAACAAACCGATTGGAACAAGGTCCAGGCCACACAGCAGCTACGTACCAGCCCGTCCAGTCAAGTCTGCACACGTGCAGTCACAGCACACAACAGCCCAGCCACAGCACACAACACCTCTTCCCATCCCACAGGCCAAAAACGTGGCATGAAATGGGGAGGGAGGGCGGAGGAGAGAAAACAATGGCATTAGAACATCGGGGAGAAGAAAGAGATGGCAAGGATACCATATTGCAGCCGTTTAAGGAAGTGGAGGAGATGGAGACTGAAGCAGTGGGGAAGACAATAATACACACGACTCAGCACGAGACCAGCTTACTGAAAACTTGGCTTTATTTGGTTAACAGCTTACAGAATTGTACAAAATTCATCACACCTCAGCAGATCGCCCGCATACCTGGGGAGAAAGGGAATGGCACAGATCAGCAGAGGGAGAGCCTGCCCTGTAGCAGTTATCACTGACAAAGGTGCCTGAAAAGGCTGCAAAACATTCCAGTAAATTCCCTACTTCAGGAGTTTTGTGCAATATCCAACACAGCAATGCATGCATGTGAGGTACGACCCTGCTGAAAGGCAGAAGAGATACCAGTGAGCTGTGACAGTGGAGGTAACACCATCACAGTTCAGCAACTTCCCTGTTATATCGAGCAGGCACACTGATGGGGCACACTTCACATTTAATTTCATGAACAGCACGGAGAATATCCTCTCAGTAGTTTATCCTACTTTTCCTGTTTTAGCCAGGGTGGGTCAAAACACGCACCACATTAGTAACAAGGTTTGTCATTCAGTTCCTTATCTTGCATCTCATTATTTCTTTGGCAACAGGAGTTACAGCATTTCCTTTATAAATCAGATACGCTGGAGGGATTGCTAGCCAACATCCATGGCACAGGTTACTGACAGCCAAAGCAAGCTCTCATGTCCAAGGAAGGCTCTGGGAGGCAGAGAGCCTGTGGAAGTCTGGTCAGCATCTATGGCAGAGAACAGGAATAACAGCAGAAACAGCTCCTTGCTGTGCAACAGCTTTGCCACAGACAAAATCACAGTAACGGGGTAAAGTGCTCTTCCCCAGCTCCACCATCAGATGCCAGGCCTGCCCACCCCCAACCCTGCACCAGAGATGTCCTAGATTAGAGGCTTATTTTATTTTAAATACTTACATAGCATTGGAAAGAGCAGGCTATGCATTCCTGAAATGACTACATCCTCAGCCCGTTGATTTTTTATACAACAATCCCTATATTATCATCATTTCACTCTTGTTGCATACTTTTCACAGCTTTAAGAAAAAATATCATGCTATTGAGACACTAGATGGCTAATAAAAACTGCTAATTGGAGTTCTAGAATATTTTCAACTATGCTGAGGTTCCTTGCTGTAAGGAATCAAAACTACAAATTTGTAAGCACGATAATTTAGCAGATTATCATTTCACCATGGAAGAATTAGAAGCCTGTTTCAAAGTTTTATTAGTTCAAGTAATAAAAAAGTTACAGCAACTTCAAATATGTACAAACTGCCATAAAAACATCGTGTTCAGTTATACAGGAGACAGTCTCATTACAACATGCCTACAAAGTCATTATTTTCAATAAAACTCGCACGAGGGTAAAATAACCATTTAAGTGTGTATGCTCCAAAACCCTAGTAACAGCAGTTGTCAACTCGTTTCATCATCATAAAAAAAATAAAATCAGGGAGCAATAGTTAAGTTTTACTTGAGTAAGATGGGGCATTTAACTCTTTAACAAATAGTAAAAGTAGTTGAATGGTTACCAGTCTTGGTTGTTAAAGAGTTTTGACAATCATTAAGTGAGCACAATTGCCTCCCTGTCAGGAGGAAACTTTTAAGAGTTAGGATTCATGCCTCCAATGTTTTTGTTGTCTTCTTTGCTTGAATCTGATTTGTCTTCAGTTGATTTAGTTAAGCATTCAGTCCTCTATGCATTTCGTTCATTTCCTTCACCTGAAGGGGAGGAGGTAGAGGGAGATCAACATTTGTGCTGCTTCTAAACTTTAAGACTCAGTAAGTCATTGGGACTTAACAGCCCGGATTTTCACTGGCAAATGGATTTGATGCAACACTAACAGAATCAACCATGCCAAAACTACCAGATTTTTTAAAAAAGGCACTATTTAGCTACAACATTGTTTGGATTCCTTCACAAAAGGCTCCACGATTGGTGTGAAGCACCATTTACCATTCCATTGGAAAGCAGCTCTTCAATGGAAACGGCAAGATCCATGCAAATACCTCACTAAAGGATTTAATCACAGAACAAGACTATCAGCACTTCCTGTGGATTGCACGGCCCTTTGCTATACATATGTAAAAGAGAACTTGCAGTAAAACCGAACCCCACCCCCTCAGCCCTGGGAAAAGCAGCAGATCACCAGTTGCCTTTGAAACTAGTGCAGAATTAGACAAGAGGTGAAAACTAGCTACAGAATTTGAATACTTTCAGTCTCCTTGAACACATCTGAAGCACCCAAAAGGAGCTTTTAACCTACAGCAAACTTAGGAGTTTCTGGATTCTGGTCAACCTCCTTCTCACACATACACCACAAACAGAGATTAATTACCTCAGCTTTCACGTACTTCCCTTTCCTCCTCCTTGTGAGCACCTGTAAGAGAAGGATGGAATATTTTTTACGTCTTGATATACAAGTAACTTCATCTGGTTTTGACTTTAAAAACACAAAACTTGAAGCTGTCCTTTCCCTATCCTTCCAAAGTGAAGTACAAACGAGGTTGTCTCTCACTGTCAACTACTTTAAACCAGGAGGTACTTTGTTCACCTCCATGAATTGTTCCGGGTACTTGTTTTCCGGGTGACACCCTTCGACTGTAACCTGAAACCATCATCAATTTCCCACCTCCCAAGTCTGAAGAAGCAAGCCAATTTACAACAGAAAACTTCCCATCAGAGTCCAAATACATGTGTTGTTACTTCCCAAATTGTACTGGTACCTTTCTGCTTGGCAGCTCTGTTAGAACTTACCAGAACAACAATTGCAGCCACTATTGCTATTACTACCACTACAATGACAGCAATAAGGCCGGGAGTCAGAGACTTCATGGAAAACTCGGGTGCAATTTCATCAACATAGTAGACCACTGTCTTCTCAAACTTCACCTCTTCGTTGTCAATGCTGACGTTTAGCCTGGCACTGTTATGAAAGATGGATTGACCTTTTACCTAAAACAGATGGGAAAAGAGAGACTTGCTAGTTCACACTGTGGGAGGCATTTGTCTCGTCACAGGAATAATTCACCTTGCTTTAGACAGTACACAGCCAGACTCCAGAGTTCAGTGCAATACACACACCCAGCCCCTGGCAGACTTCACCCGTGACACACTTACATCCTTTTCCAAGTAGTAGGCCACATCAGCTATATCCACATCTCCAAATGATTTGTCTGAGGAATTTTGCTTCAAATCAATAGTAATGTAAGGGTTTTCATACTGAAAAAAAAAAAAAAAAAGGCAAAAAAAGCGTGGTATTAAGAAGGAGGTAGTGTAAATCCAACTATCAAATATTCACCGAAACATTATGATCCAGTTTGTGAACTTACATCCTGGATCAAGTTTATGGTTCTTGAACTCAAGCCAACTGTTTACAGTAGGATTCAAATTCCACTTTTTAAGTGAAGCAAAGAAGTAATCTGCAGACTAAGGAGAGCAGTGTAGTTTCTCAGCATTTCTGTTCTGCTATTTGCTAACTGCTCAGTGAGCACCACTATTTTGAGAGCGTCTACTAAAACTCAAACTGTATTGCATTAGTCAAGTAAGAGTTTTCAAAGTTACTCACAACAAAATAAAGTTCTGGTACTTTACTAAACATTATGTGCCCCTTACCAGAACGCTGCTTATATAGCGGCCGTCCAGCAGATAACGATTGGTAATGGTGTCCGTGAAAAACCTGTAAGGATACGAAAGCCATGGCTGTAAAAACAGTACTATTTCACACATATCATTTCAGAAGTAGGGAAGACCAGTGTGATTGTTTTCTTCTGCAGTCTCTGTGGTGGGTGGACCTCAGCTAGCAGCTAAACCCTCACTTAGTCTCTCACTAACTTCCCCTAGTTTCTTTTCTTTGCCAGGACTGGGAAAAGAATCAGAAGGGCAAAAGCAAGGGGAAAAAACCAAACCAAAACAACCCTCATCAGCTAAAATAAAGACAGCCCAGTATGTGAAAGGGTTGGGTGGGGGAAATATAAAACATCAGGTGATGTAAAAGCAATCAGTCATCACTGACAGATCAATGTCCAGCCAACCTCTGAGCAATGGTTACTTAGGGAAAAAACTTTCCCCCAGATTTATTGATGAACATGGCATTATACAATGCGGGCTATCTGTTCAGTTAATTCAGATCAGCCCTGTCCCCTTCCCAACCTCTTGCCCAACCCCAACCTACTAACTTGGGCAGATGAGTGAGAGTCTGAGAAGGCCTTGACATTATATAAGAGCTGTTCCACAGCAGCTAAAGCACCGGTGGATTTATCAACACTGTTTTGGTCACTGGTCTAAAACACAGCACCACAGCAACTGCTGCCAAGAAAATTAACTCTGCCCCAACCAAACCCAGTGCACTCTCTTCATACTAGAGTTCAATTAACTCCTAACAGTGAGGACACACTTAGGGAAAAATAAACACCTGTGTTAGACAAAAGAGTTTTACCAGTTTGAAGAGTTCAGAAGAAGAGCTAGAGGGCAGCAGCTTTTGTTCTGGAAAGGAGGTGATCTAATAGCTACAAGTAGGGTTTTGTTTTAACAAAATGAAAAAAAAAAAAAAGGCTAAACTCTTGTTTTCCTCCTGCTGCTTCTATGTAGTCCTTCTGCCATTTGTGTCAGTTTACTTTCTGAACAGTTTCACCTATTACCTTCCATTTCTTTTAGTATATTGATTTGGGGGGCGGGGGGAAGTAGCAATCAGTTTTAAATGGAAGGGAATCTCTTTAGCAGCTCATTTGTTTTCAATAAAAATTACAGCAATTCTATGAAGGATCTGCAGCTCACTTCTAAGATGTCTTACAAATGAGTTCACAGGTCTGACAATGCTTTTAAGCAACTGTTTAGAAATACACTAGATATCTACTAGGACATGCAGACACTACCGTGTCACATCACTATCATCACTTACTTCTTTAAAGATTCAGCATTCAGAGGAGCATTTCTCTCAGCATGTTTCATTTCAATGATGATCCACCTGAAGTACAATGAAGATTCTTGAAGTACATGCATATAAAACATACCAAAAAAAAAAATCTAACCCCCGGCTAAAAAAACAGAACAGTGAGACAAAGTAAGCAAAGTCTCTTCCAAAGCCCTCAATGTTTCTGAAGAAAAAAACCCAGCAGTAACCAAGTGTTGATTGCTCCATCTTCATTCATCCCCAGTGCATCATTCACACAAGGCAGAGCCTCATACAGGAATGTTTTCATGTCACAGCACACCCTGTTGAAAGACTTACGTCGTTCTGACTAATTTATTGCACTTCAAGTCTGCATCATGTTTGTCAGTTCTTCTAACTCCAGCTGTATTCACACACCAACAGGTGGTTCCATTGCACTGCTTCGCCTTGAAAGCACCACTATTTTCACACTCAGGATCATAGAGGCCATCAGTATCTTCAAACGCATCTTTTGGTTTCTCGCGACGACCCGATTTTGAGCCCATCACTTCTGCTTTCATCAACAGGCATTTTGAAGTCACTAAAAATAACCAGAAAGTCACATTATGCAGCATCAGACCACGCATGTCCAAAACAGAGCTCTGAGTCGGGAAAAACGCAAGGTTACATCAGCAGCAACCAGATTTGAAGCCATTACACGGACGAGCAGATGCCTAACGTGTAGGTGGTGCATAAAATCAATGCAACTGGGGTATGTCAGCCATAGAACTTCCAGCTTTCATTTCTCACATCTAGAGCTTTGCTGAGCTTGAAACCAGAGTAAGATCTTGTCACAAGACTCTTTCTCCTCTAGATTTGTGGGAAAAGTGAGGATATGTGTTTGCAAGGAGGCTAAACATTCATCTTCAAGAAACTCTTGCCACTGGACAACAAATATTGAGGAGGAGGGAGGAGCCTACATCAGTACAAGCAGAGAAACCCTAAGCGCTTATCTTCCAACACCTGGAAGATCAGGAATAAGAACTCCTTCCTTGCCTCCATTATTTGCTGGGAACTCAGTGGTCATTCTCACATATTCCCCAGCGCTCTGCGGGCGCGTTTCCGTGCCACCCCACCCGGCCGTGCCCTTTTACTCACGAGTGCTGCAGTCCACGGTGGCGCCGGAGCCGACGGCGTCGCAGCGGCAGCGGCTGTTTTCCACCCTGCAGTTGGTGACACGCTTGTTCTTCTCGCAGATACACGCTGCAAGAGAAGCGCGGCCGTGAGCCGGGCACCGCGGCGCTCCACCGCCAGGCAGGACGGACAAAGCCGCCCCTCGCCGGCCGGGCGTGGCGTGCCCGCACCCCCCGGCCACCCGCCCTCCCTTCCCGAGCGCCGGGGCTCCCCTCGGGGCGCGGACAAAGAGGCGCTATCGGGGCCGGGCGCTCCTGCCCCCTCCGCGCCCCCGGTACAGGGGGCG
>VXAZ01009903.1:366663-392330 GCA_013399875.1 Gymnorhina tibicen
CAGCCCCGCAGAGCGGCTTCATGGCTGGGGCGAGCGGCGGGGCGCGGGGAGGCCGGGGGAAAGTCCTCAGGGACGCGGGCGGAGAGGGAGCGGTGCGTGCGCGGCAGCGGCGGCGGAGCGGTGTGAGCCGCCCGACAGGTTCCGCAGGTGGTGGTGGCTGCGCCGCGCCCTCCCGGCTCCGGTTACACCTGGGACGCGCGGGGGGGAGCGGCGGCAGCGGCGAGAGCTCCTCCCCCGGGCCCGCCGGACGCGCTCTTAAACCACCGCCGCCCCCTCCTCCCCCCGCACCTGGGCGAAACTGGATGGGGCAGGGCGGGACCCGCTCCCGGCCCGGCCCCAGCAGCGCCTCTTCTGCGGAATGGGGAGGGGGAGCGGCCGTGCGAGGGGCGTCCCGAGGCGCGGCCGCACCCGCTTTTTACCGGGACTGGGAAACCACCCCGGCTGTGAAACCCTCCCGCCCGGGCGGTGGGGCGGTGGGCTGGGGCCGTCGCGGAAAGCCGGGGGACAGCTGCCCCCGTCGTCGAGGGGAAAGTGTTAGTCATCACCGGGAGCTGCCGGGGTTGTTTGCCCTGTGACACACGGGCAGGGAGAGCATAGCCCGCGTCCCTCCTGTCTCGGGGCTTCCCACACCCGCTGCTGACCTTCGGAGCGCCGGGGCGGTCCCGAGGTCCCTGGCCTGGCCTGGTGGCCCCGGGCTCTTCCCTGGGCACAGTGTGTTTCCACTCCCCCCTCGGCGAGCTGAGAGCAAGCGGGGAATACTCGCACTTTATAGGGAGCTTTTTTTCACGCTCAGGAGTGCCGTGTGAACTTCTCCGTGTTTGACGTAAATTCTGATAATTCCTCAGTAAACTAAAAACCAGAATTCTCATCTCTATAGAATGAACTCTTTCGTAACGATCTTTACTGGTTATGTGCTTTGTTTTTATTTTCGGTTTTGGTCCCTTTCTAGAATACATGCTAGAAGTCTCTACCTCAAGGCTGCTCTGAAGATTCGCTCCTGGTGCTGCAGTAGCCTCACTTCCTCGCTCAGGAAAAAGTAGTCCTGAGTGCTTTGTCTCTGAGCAGTGCAGCTTTGTGGGAACCTACAAAATGGGAGGTAGTGTCAGAGCCCTGCCAGTTTGCCGAGGAGGAAACACAGGAAAGCCGGCTGCAGGCTTTAAGATGGCTTTCCAAAGTGTAAAAGCAATGCCAAAATGGAAGAGAAAAGATAGGTATGGTACACTGGAAATGTTTTATGAACCTTGAGTTTATTTATTCAGTTAAAAAATATGCATAGATCTTTCTAAAAGATATACTAGCACCCTAGAAAAACAAGTTGTTTTAGTAGGATAAAACCAGAATGACATCCTGCCCAAAGACTTGCAGCTTCCTCTTACCAGTTCACTGTACAGTAAAAACATGTTTCTGCTTCTGCACATGCAGACGTCAGTAAGTGAAACTGTTTGAAAACTTTGCATGTTTGAAGCTAAAGTGCCGGTGAACCATCTTAGTGGTTCTGTCTCTGTGCGCAGCTGTGTTTGTGTTGTACCTGGCTTTGTATGTTGTTTTTGTCTCCACTGTCTTGCTGCTCAGATGGGTCTGAGTTAAAGGACTGCTCTTTGGATTTGCTCCTGGTACAGCCCGAATCAGAGTTCTGCAGTATTTATCTTGATTCTTCTTGTGGTTTTGCGTGGTTTCTGATTGATAAGTTTATTCTTCTGGTACACTTGTCAAAGACTCAAAATGAAAGCTTGACCCAGAAATATGAACGCTTGGGAAGACTAAGTCTCAGATATGGACTTCTTGCATTGCTTTCATCAAGCAATGACATTTTCCAGAAAGATGAGTAGGATCAATAAGCTCAGAAATAGCCACCATACTATAAACCTCTTATTCCATGTTAAAATACTGGTTTGTTCAAGATGAGAAGAGCTATGTTGTCGTTACCAAGTTGCCAAGCTGCCCTACGTAAGCCTTGATAATAAGGACCAATAAATTTTATGATAGGCTTTTGCCTTTGTTTTATTTATTTTTTTAATGCGTAAATGTAGAAGAACAGAACAGGCTGGGTACAGCTACTCCTCTTTCTTCTCCCGATCCTTGTTCTGTGTAGGTAAAACTCTGTGCCTAGTTTTACAAATCCAAGCAGTCTTGAAATCTTGGAGTGGCTACTACTGAAAGTAGCCCTGCTTCTACCACCACCTTCAAATACCACTTAGGTATCTTTGCTGTTGAAAAATGGCCATAACCTTTAGTATCTAGGGGTTGAATGGTCTTAGGGTATTTGTGTGGCCTAGAGCCTCTCACAGTGTGTTTTGGCACTGTTGTGTTGTGTTGTGACATGTTGCAAAATGTGAGTTAGCACCTGTAGAAAGTCATAACTCTGCTACAAACATAGGTGCATCATGCTGCTTTTTGTAGTATAGCATTTAATTTGGCTCCAATTTGCAGGGGCTAATAAGGAACTCACTATCCATGGTCTTGCCAGATTTCCAACTGTGGAGAAATTATTGTTTAAACGTTGCTCAATACTTTTGAAGGAGAGTTGCTCTACATGATGTCATTCACCAGCAAGGCAATGGAAATGCGGGACCATTGACAGCAGTGCTAATCTTACCCTCTTTCCAGGTTATTTTGAGGGCAGCTTCTCAGTAGAATCAAAGCCAGAGCAGACATGAGGCTAAACAGATACAAGGGCCTGAGCATTGAAATTTATTACACAGGTGCCTTGGTGTCTGGGGGGTTGGGAGGCAGTGTCTTTTTCGTACCTTTTGTGGTGCTTGTACCTCTTTGTGCTGAAATATGTGACCATATTCAATGGCCATTCCATATTAACTGTCCTCAGCATATAGCTCTAAAGGTAAGGCCTTGCATATTGGTTATAAACAGGATAATTTTATCAACTGTTGGAGATACCACCTCTTATCAAATAGCTGACTGCTGATTAGGCAGTGCAGTGTAGGCTAGTTGTGGTTTACTCTTATTAAAGCATGATTACAGCTCAGACAAATTATAATTTAAAGGCTACAAGCACATTACTGGCTCTACTATGAAAAGAAAAAAGTTTTGGTCACCGAACTCTACATACACGAAGTATGTAAACTTACATTAGGAAAACTCATGTGATCTGTATTTTTCACCTTTTGCTCCCTAATTTACATCTGATCCAGATCTGTTTGGAGAATAAAGTATTAGTTCACTAAAATACTCAAGAGCCATTGACTCCAGTGAGAGATTTTCTGTTGACTTGAGTGAACTGTGAATCAGATCCAAGGAGATAAATCCAGCTCTTTCTGAAGCCAGTAAGAATTAGTGTGATACTGGGATATGACGTAAAGTCATTTCCAGGTCTTCACTAGAAATTAGGTAAGTGGGCTTTGTGAAACTCCTCAGGCACAGAAAAGGGACAGAATCTGCTTTCAGGGAAAGTCGCAAGGGTGTATGAGTCACTCCTGAAGTATCAGGAAATGATGGAAGGTGGGGCTGTGACATGCACTGTGGTCAGCAGATCAGAGAGATGAGTGGAGAGAGCGTGATCAATGCCACTGGCGTATTAGGCAATGTCGATCTAACTGAGATTCTTCAGAGGCTGCAAACCTGATTGGTTTTGGGTGTACCCTCCTGAAGAAAACCAAAGTCTCATCCCTAGAAAATAGGTCATTTATGATACCAAATTGTGAAACATAATCTTATTACCCTTTTTCCAACAAAATTAATGACTTTTTAAAATTCATGATGACTTTTAACTGGTTAAAGATGACAGAGACAGAAACAACCAGAAACACATGCTCAAAAGTGCCAACAGGGATTTTGGACCATAGATATTGCTACATATGTCATTATATTATAGTCTTGCTCAGGAACTTTTTATTAGGACAGCTTCAGAATGTTTGCATTCAACTTTTTTTGTCAGACTTCATCATCTGCATAGAATGAAACCTTGAAAGAACTGTAGGAAGAGGACAATATTGAGAAATTATGTACAGTACCTTGTCCATGATGTGTTTCTGAAGATTCCATGTTGTCACAAATCAACACATGCTGCTGCTCAAAGGACTAATAAAACTGGTACTTCTGTGTATTTTATTTTTCCTGCCTGTTTGAAAACCACCAGAAAACAGGTAAGTCTTGTTACACTGATTTGAATAATGAGAACGTTTGGAGTCCTGGAGAACTTAAAAGTTTTGGCCATATGGAGGTGGTCAAGTATAGAGCGAATAAGAAAATAAATGAGCAGTCATGCCTTTCTGCTAGACTGTCTACTGTCTACTTCCAAGCACTGTAGAAAAACCCCAAAAAAGCTATTTTACATATTTGGGTCTTTTTGGCCTGTTTCTAGATCATGACTTCCTTTTTAAATAATAACACAGTGTTCGTGTATTTTGACAAAACTGTCATGCACACTGAAGATGGAAATTAGTTCAGAGGCAGTGGCAACCCTCATAAAGCTGTCCTTGGCTTCAGAAGCCCACAGCTTGGGTGTCTATCAGGTTGGAGACCTTTGAAAGTAAGAGTAGCTACTAAGAGGTACAGGGCTGTTGGTTCAGAGGTTCATAAAACTAGACAGGGTGTAGCCACAGGAGAGAAATGCTCATGTAATTAATGTATGTTCTATTTGTGTCTCTGAGGATTATAGAAACCAACCTGTCTGATACGTTGTGGCATCCTCACCTTTCTGTCAGGGCTTAGCCTTAACTGCAGAGGGTGGGGCCAGTAACAGGTTTGTCACCCTTATCTTTACGTACCTGAAAATGCATCTCCATGGCTCTAATACTGACAGCATTTTTAGAACATCCCTTGTCAGGATTCAAAGCTGCTTAAAATAAACAGCATTAGATGTAAAAACTGTAATAACTCCTCATCCAGACTACCGCACAGCAGCGAGGCAAGCCTTCTAATTTCATACTGTGCCCAATCCCGCAGGTTTGTAGGGTTTGGAAAGGGCTCAGAGGAAAACACGAGATCACAAGTTGTAGTAAAAGAAACTCTGTTTCCATTAAAATTGTTTCAGTTTTGGCATCTAAGATACTCTCCCCCCACCCCCTTAGCCATTCTCTGTGAAAGAAGATACAGATGGAACTTTGTCAAAACACTTGTTGAAAACTGTTTGAGAGAGTCCTAAGTGGTTTTTAACGTGCTTTATCGTGTGACAACATCTCTGGGCTGTGGGCAGGACTGAAGCAGATGGTTACACAGACAGAGAGTTGTCCTGTCTCTCAGTGTGGTGTTATCAGAAGGCACATTGAGTAGTTCTGTCATGAAACCTGCTGTTGAATTTGCTTGTGCTGGACTTGTACAGGTTACTATGGGGCAAGTGAGGGTGTAGATTCACAGTTTGTCAGGTAACCTCCAGTTACCTCCAGGACACGGCTGTACCTGGCAGCGAGCAGAAGCCATGTATTCCTCAACGAAAACAGGGTCACAGCATGCACACAGGCAGTTTCCAGGGAGCAGCTAACATGCTGTAAATCGCCACCCACTCTTGCCTCACTCTAATTTGTGTGCGTAGTCATACCCCAAGCAAAGGTGAATAAATACACCCATAAGCTGGGCAGAAAACCCTCATCCCACGAACACCGACACAACGGACAGGACAGAGTGGGGTTAAAAGAGGTGGGCGTGCCATTAGCGTTTCGCTTTTTTCGTCCCTCTCTCAAAGAAATTGCTTTTGTGTTGTGACTGCTTTCACAGTTCATGAGTTTCCCTTATTTTTTCAGTTAGCGATAGCTGTTACCAAAGTTCATCTGTTTCTCTTTGCACTTTAATTTACAGCCCTTGTACTAGTCATTTTATTGCTTCAACCTCGGAGTAAGAGAACTTTTACAACTTGTGATTACTGAACTTGGAGAAATAAGAAAGATTTTTGACCTGTTGTGGAGTAATTATAGACTCCATTGCTTCTCGGGAGGGGCATTCAATGTTTAACAAACTGTGGCAATTCTAATTTAACTGTGTGGAGCCTGGACCATTGGATGCGAGTTAAAAAAAGTAAATCCTGGACTTTTTCCAGGTCACATTTTAACTTGTCTGGTTTTAGTCTCTAAAGGGCTGTCATTTAAGTTCTGCCTTCCCACTACTGAACTTGACGCTGCTCCTTTCTTAGCAATATGAGAGTATGGGAGCCAAATTATTTGCATATGAAAACAATTTCCTCTTGCTTCAGAAATTAATAGCTACACTACTTTTGGCTGATCCTTTCATGGGGTGAGTCTTTTGAATGCCATGCCATGCAAATACAGCTCTTGACAACAGAAAAACTGTCCTGTCTTAATTACCACTATTGTTTCATATTATAGGGGCTGTGGTCATGGACAAAGATTCAGATGCGTTCAACAGTATTAAAACAGAGAATAAATAGATGCTGTGTTTGAAAGAGTTGGTGATCTGAATTATGTGACCAGTAAACTTTGGAACTGGAAAACAAGATGAGAAGATTTGGTGAAATTGACACATTTTGCCCTGTTATAGAACCATAAGCCAGCTAGCTAAAAGTTTGAAGGCTCCCACCTATTCTTTAGCCACTCAAACAGGTATTATTTAGGAAACGTGCCTTCAGGAAAAGAGTTAGGATATTATTTTGAAAGCACCAATGTTTTTCTACTTTTGATGTCCGTAGATAATATAATAAGATATATTTCCTGGATAATATGTTCCTTAGATGTTTTGAGTTAAGTGTATGAATGTCTACGTATACATTACATCAGTGAGGCAAAGCATTTGTGTTATTTGCCAGATGGAACGAAACGCTTTTTAGCTAATGCCATTTTATAAAAATGATTTCCTAAATCAAACTCTTGAAATTTTTTGTTCAGCTGTATTTTCACCTGGAAGATTTTCAGAGTCCGGGATTTGTTAGCTGTTTCTGAGAGGAAAGAGGAGGAAAGGAAAAGGTGGAAAGTTCCCATTTTCCAGTGTGAATGTTGGTAATCCAGTCCCTCTGCGCATGCACAGGACATGGGCAGTGCCCTGGGCACGGTTGCACACCGCTCCTTGCTCCTGCACCTGCCTCTCAGGAAGCCTGGTGCTCTTGGCAACTGGAACAAATGGCTCCAGGGCCATGGAGGTAGAGAGGAGTCCTGTTTTTTACGGCTCTTTGCACAATTCAGCATGAAGAAACAGCATGGGCACAACTGGGTAACAAATAGCCGTGGCTATTAAATACTTGCAAATCCAAAATGCAACCTTCAGTGGCTAAAAAAAAGTTAGAATATGGTGGATGACGTCAGAAGGTTCAAAAAACTTAAAGGAAAACAGTGCAGATCATCTCCTTTCCCTTTAATGTAAAATCTGCATGGCTAGTTTTGAGTTACTGATGTTGAGAGATGTCATTCATCTTTTGTGACATGATGGTGAAGACCTAATTTAGTCTATCTCATCTATTTATTTTTACAGAGAAATTGGAACTCTTCAGGTAAGACAACTTTGTTTCATTTACAACCAGCACACAGGTGCCAATCCTTAAAAATAAATCTTAAAGGCTTCCCCTGTCTGCTTTGAGTTAGTTCAGTTCATACAGGATATATCAGTCTATTTACAGTAGGAATGAACAAGTTCAAACTTATGTCCCAAGCACTTTATGGGGATTTGTTGCTGCAGAGTGCTTGGCTGTTTTGAAGTATGCAGGAGCAGCATGTTTAAACATGCACTGTGTTTGCTGGCGGCCTCCACTTTCCTTTACCATTGGCTCTATTCTAGTCTAGTCAGTACACTTCTTGTTCACTGCATAATTTCCAACTGATTTTTTCTTTCTAGCTCCTGAATTTCTCAGTACCTGCAAATAACTACAGCTGTTCTGGGACTTAGAAAACACTGCTGTGTGCTCAGAAATTCTTTTCAAGTAAACAAAGCTGGAAACAATTTTCCTGCCCATTCATCCATCAGTGATGTACACCTAAGTGGCACGGAACCATTTTTAGTTTTAGTCATACTGTAACATTTGTCAAAACCAAGGATTTAACTGCAAGGCACCTTTCCAGTATCCTTGCTTACTACCCACAGTGGCAAACTGGTAAGCTGTGTTCAGTCTGTTACGCTTAGCCCTAGTCCAGGCACCATGATGCCCTAATAATTTGTTTCACACAACTCATCTAAATCCTTACTCTCTCTTCCCACATATAAAACAGGTTTCTGGCGACAGATGTGGGTTCAGGTGGTTCATCTATTCCTCTTTAACTTTACTTTAATTTACTCCTGTGACTTGCTACACCCTTTACTCTGAAAGAATTAACCTCCTGTCCAAAGTTTGCTTTTTAGATGCTGGTTTCAGTTTCGCTATGGGTCTTTAGGAATGGACCTCTCAGTGCATGAGCATTTCATTTAGAATATATTTGATGGAGAGGCCATGTTCCCCCAGCAGAGTCAGCAGTCATCTCTACAGGGAACTGAGACTTTTTTTCCTATTTCATGCTCTGCAGGAAGTAGGAAAAGTCTCTAACTGAAAAATACATATTTGATTGTGGGTAATGATCTGTATTTAAAAGAATCAGTGGTGGTTCTTCATGACTTTGTTTGAAAAGAAATACCAGGTGTTTTGCCTATGGTATTTTATCTTTCTTAGGCAAAAAAAAAGTTCACTGGAAAGTATATCAAAGGCCAAAGGCATCTCAAAAATACCAAAATCTGAAAGAAAAGTATGTATATCCTAAGTGTGTAATTTATCAAAATACTATCCCTGTGTTTTTCTTCAGTGAGGCTTCTTAATCTATCTGTAAACAACTCATTCAATGAAAAATTTTAAGTCCTTTTTCCATTTAAAGTAAATAAACTGTTCTACAGCTGCCTTTTTGGACCAAATTCTGGATAGTTATATAACTATATATCACATGTAATGGAGTTCCAGGGTATATATGGAATTCTTTTTTTTTTTTTTTTTCCAGAACTAAGATTTTGTAAGAATCCCAGATCTTTCAAGCCCAGTTCTTAATAATTTTATGCATATAAAACTTATACAAAAAATAAATACAGATATTTATATAAAAATAATAATTATTTATAAATTTGTATATTAAAAACGTCATTTCAAACTGTGATTACATATGAAGAGTGTCTAAACCGATTTAATGTCCACCTACAGGAAGGTTTAGGAAAGAGATACAACACGAAACCCCGTGTATTATGCCGGACAAATGCTGCATTGTCTCGGGTCAAATCGCTGGTGGTGAAACAGCGCTCCCTGATGTCCAGCGAGCGACTCGGAAGTCCAAAAGCTCCATTCTTCCCGATATTCTTGGATTAATTTTCAACAACCTTCTGAAAACTGTAGTTAATAAAAAGCAAAGTTGAGAACCAGTTAATTCCACTATCTCATGCAGAGGACTTAGAGTCAGGTAAAGTTCTGTTTCCTTATTGCCACTGGGTCCAGGCATCAACCTTTCCATGTTGATGTTTTTCCGTAACGTTTCCAAATTGAATCCTTGAGTCATGCCTATCTCAATCCTACCTCAGGCTGCAGAGTCCTGCAAGGAAAGAAAGGTGGGGTTCCAGACATCCTCACAGCTCTTTCTCAGTTTCCTCAAGAGTCTGATCCAACGTTGTGCAACGGGTCTGAATCAGAGCAGAGACCTGAGTCCTGACAGGTTGGGGACAGTACACTGGGGGGAGAGTCACAATACCTGTTCAATAACTTGATTGTGACAGATTTTTGAGTGAAAAAAACCCCAACCTTTTAATATTTTGTTGCAGAAACACCAGCCCAAAAATTATTCTAGAAGGGGGAGACTACAGGAAGCTCTGTGTGGATAAAGATTGACATTGTAAATCACTTTTTATTGACGTAAAGGTGTAAAGAATAAGGAAGCATGCATGTCACAATTATTGCAGCTTCATGTTTTGCAGTAGGGAAAGAAAAATTTTTTTCGTGGTGTTAAAGATTTAGATGGTTATGTGGAAGTTTCTGTAACCTGCCCTTCCTCTGTTTTTTACAGTTATCAAATGAACAGTAGTTAATTGATGAGTGCTTTGAATTCCTCAGATGAAAAGTAATATGCAAAAAGAGAACAATTAATGCAGGGTAACTCACTGTGAATATGTGTCCAAGAAGAGAGAACCTCAAAGAAACAGACTTTTGCCCTGCTGATGTATTTGGTATTATCTCGACCCTGCTGCCAAGTTTCCTGATTTCAGCCTGTTCCGTACAGAGATGTTGTTAGTTGGTACATTTACTACTTGGTATGTTTTTATCGCTCTCCCCAATCAGAAGCTTGGCGTGATCTTTCCCTGAATATGCTCACTAACTCAGACACCTAAATAATCTAGCAAATTATTAATAAAAGGTGAGGAAGGTGTAAATTCTCATTACCATAACAAATAAGGCCAGTTACACTTTAATTGTCCTGCACGGGGGGAAACAATGAAGATGGATGTATGTCTTGCCATCTTCCGAGGGTAAACCTTTAGCGCTTATAAGAAAAGGCAGTAAGATTTTACACTGGATCTTATTAGCAAAGGGATTTTTTTCATTCTTGTTACTACATTTCAATAGATTGCCTTAGACTAATTGCATGCTACTACCTGCATTAATTGCCTCTGTGGAAAGGTAGCAGCAGGGTATCCTGCACCTCTGTGTTTATTGATCTTTAAAGCCAGGTATCCCTTCTCCTTCGTCCTATGTCTCCTGAGGAGATGTTTATCATCCTGGGGAGGTGTTTTAGTCATAGAATCACAGAATGATTTGGGTTTGAAGGGACCTTAAAGATCATCTCTTTCCAACCCCGGCCCTGGGCAGGGAGGGACACCTCTCACTAGCCCAGGTTACTCAGAGCTCCATCCAACCTGGCCTTGAACACTTCCAGGGATGGGGCATCCACAGCTTCTCTGGGCAACCTGTGCCAGTGTCACACCGCCCTCACAGTAAAGAATTTCTGCCTAATATCTAACCTAAGCCTACTCTCAAGATGGATCCATTCCCCCTTACCCCGTCACTACATCCCCTTGTAAAAAGCCAAGGAAGGAAGGAAGGAAGCAAGGTTTTGCAATGCCGCTGGGCAGCTGAGAGACCCAAGCCAGGCTTGAGACTGGCTCTTGACGGGGAGGGGGCGAGAGGCGGTGCCGCCATGCCCGGCGCCCGCCGCGCCCCGCTCCCATTGGCTACCGCACCCTGGGCGGCAACAGAAGGGGCGGGAGGAGAGCGCGCCCCGCCGCTCGATTGGCTGGGGCGGCTGCCCCGCGCGCGCTGATTGGCTGCGAGAGACGCCACTCGAGGTTTGGAGGCGTGAGGGGGAGGCCGCTGAGGGAGGCGGGAAGGGGCGGGCGCGGGCGGCTTTGGGCTCTGGCGCAGGGAGCCAAACTCTCAGGCACGCCTGAGGCGCCCTTGGTGTTTACGCGGCAGCCACCTAAGAGCCGGGGAGCCAGGTAGGCTGCTGTGAGCCAGCCTCAAACAGCCCCCTGCGGAGAGACCTACTGAAGACGTAAATACATTTAATCCCGCCAAAAAATACCCTTCCTCACTCTCTATTTGGCATCCCCTTAAATTTTGCAAACACCTCAAGTATGTTTCCTTGGCTGTGCCTTCAGGGTACGTCCAGCTTGAGCGATAAGTTTAATTCCCAATGGCAATTAGGAGCTCAAGACTTGATTTTAATGTTACATGGTTCAATCACCGTTCTGCGTTAATTCCATTAATATTCCTTTTAAAAAAAGACACAATCACAAATTGGAGGGGAAGAACACGGGTTTTTTGGTAGATCTAAGTGTGTGGAGCTACAAGGACCTGACAAACAGCAACCTTTTCTGGAAAGGCTCTTTTCCCATTTTCCAAAGTTGACTGGAAAAAGAAAAATTGAATGCTCCTTCTACCGGGGGAAAAAAAAAAGCTTTATAAAATTAGAACTAAATCAAAGAACTCTATGTGGCTGTCTTAGGGCACAAGACTTAGATAATCAGTGCTGATAAAATTAATTTTCCATCACCTGACATACAGACTCTACTGAAACGTTTCATGTGAACAAAAGAAATGTACTAGTGCTCAAACTGACCATTCTTGTAGTTAATTTCTTCTTATTTCTTTAACAGGAACCTTTGCTTAACGAAATGAAACACAATCTGGTGTGTCAGACACCTCCCACTGTCACTGTTCATGTAAAATCGAGTGCATCCAGATCACATCAGCAAAAAAAACCTACTAGACTAAAGAGACCTGCTTTTAAAGACCATCAAGAAAATTGTGAAAAAGGGGTTCCTAGTCAAAAATATAAATGTCCAAAGGGACCATGTCTAGTTATTCAGCGTCAGGAAATGACAGCTTTCTTTAAATTATTTGGTAGGTTAATAATGTGAGATATGAATGCATTGACTAAACAGAATGTTTTCTAAGCTCAGTAATTTTGAGAGTGCTTATTATATCGAAACTAATGGCAATTCTTTTACATTTACATCTTTACAATGGCAATTCTCAAAACATTTTGTTGTTATATTTTGATATATAAATATTTAATACTTAAGTTAAAAATACAAGGGCTACCAAACTGATGAAAAGTATTTTTTTTAAATTACAAATGAAACCAAGGTGGTCTGCTACTTTTTATTTTATGATAATTTTCCTTCCTGTTTTCTCTTACATTTCAACAAATACATGTAAAACAATGTGCATCTTGTTTTACATAAGGCTTAGAAAAATGACTCCTTGTCTCTTTAACATGTTATTTACTGTGGGAATAAACTTCTGGGGGGAGAAGTGGAATGGGAAGACGATCTAAGGAGTTGGAGCATCTCTTCTTTATTTGTGTCTCTTTCATATAAAGTTTTGTATTTATTTACTTTAGCAAAGACATTAAGTAATAGTGGAAGATTACAGCTGGTTTTTATTTGACCCTTAAATACAGAAGTGAATGAGAGAGAGTTCGTGGTAATTACGGTACATGGTCATGGACAATGAAGCACTGACCAAAAATAAGCAAGTATTGCCCTATAAAGGCTGCCAGGTAATCAAGGTGCAGGATCTCAGCAGTCTGTAGTTCCTCTGAAATAATTGTGTGCTATCACCTGGAAGCATGTAATGCAGGAAGAAATTATGCAAACAGAAAAAAATAGTGAAATATTTTTCACTTTTGCTTGCTGTTACTGAGAAGGGATGAAATACAGTCACCAGATTTCCCACCTTGCCTTTCCAGTAGTTTGTTTTCTTTTGTCACGTAAGTTTTTTTCACACCTGACCTCTCCTACTGCCCTCAATTTCTCCGTTCTCTACGGAGAAAATGGCTCTTTTTATTTGGTTTAATGAAAGACCATCTGTTATTTATTTATAAATACCTTCTAACATGAACAGTTTAGGTGTTTGAAATGCTACAGCTTTCTCTTGCTACAGATGATGATCTAATCCAAGACTTCCTTTGGATGGACTGTTGCTGTGAAATTGCAGACAAGGTAAGTGTATTTCCTTCTTAGTTAACAGAACATACACTGAGTAAGAAATCTGTCCTTAATTACTTGATACTTTAATGCAAATACAGAACATCATTTTTTTCTAATGGGTTCATATGGAAGTTTGAAGAAACTTAATTCATGCTTTCCTCATTGTTAAAAATGATGAAAATATCTTGGTGCAAGATAAATGTCTGAATCAATTTAGGAAATGCTATACCTAAATAACACATTGATACTTCATTTTACATTTTAAAACAGTATCTCTTGGCAATGACTTTCGTTTATTTCAAGAGAGCTAACTTCACACCAAGTGAGCATACCAGAATCAATTTCTTTGTGGCTCTGTAAGTACTTTAAAATTATCTGGTTTTATTAGGATAAACTTTGCATTATTTCTTTATGACACTGATAATTATGATAGGGATGAGACTTCCTTGAGGTAGCATATAAACAACCTGATCTAGAGGGCAGCATCCCTAGGGGACGGCAGGGGGCTGGAACTAGGTGGTCTTTAAAGTCCCTTCCAACCCAAACCATTCTGTGGTTCTGTAATAATCTACATACTATGCATACAGAATGCAAATTCAACATTCTTCCTGTGATGGAACAAGCTTAAGCTGCAGACCGGGGATGCTTGCATTGGTGTAGTGATACACAGAGTGGCATTCTGCCTACCAAACTGAATCTGGGAGCTTTTTTAAGCATTACAAGAAACATATGCAGGACAATACACAGCAACATATATGTGGCTCACAGGTGCTCTTATAAAACCCTATTTCATATCTTTGCTAGCCTTCAGGTCATTTGTCCCAAAACATTTCAGCATAATAGGCACCTCAGGAGTAACTTTTTAATAAAGTTTCTGTCAACATGATTTAAATCCACTGTAAAAACATTGCTAGAGAATTCCTGAGAACTTTTTTGAACAGTTGTAAAATGCCTATACTTTGAAACAGTGGTGGAATCAGTAATCCATCTTCACCAGGCCTACATAATCCCTCTGTATTTGGCTATACCTGCAGAGGATTCTGCATTTTCTTTCACAGTGTTACGGTGCTCAGGTCATCTTTTTTGGTAATATCGCTTCTCAGGTGTTCTGATTTGCACACTAGTGCAGGGGCAAAGGTGGCTGTTCCTTCTACTGTCACTGGTACGCTGGGTGACATCCACAGAGCATGGAGGAGGGAGCCCTCTGACCCCACTGAAGGGGGAAAAGCCAGGCCAGAACAGTGAAAGGATTAGAAGGGGACAAAGGGTCTGGTGAGACTGGAACTAGAGAGAATACTGGCGTCAGGAGCAAGTGAGGAAAACTGGGGAGGAGACTAAAAGTCTTAATTTTTTCAAGTGTGATTGACAGGAGTTTAGTATCAGGTGGATCCAGAGGAAGTAAATATTTTCCTGTTGTCTGACAATCCAAATCTAAAAGTAACAGATAGTGAAGGAAGGGAGGAACAGATACATTAAAAAAAGTAATTTAAGGTTTTCATTTATAACTGAAGGTAGACCTGTATTTAGTTGTTTGCTCCTAATTTACTACGAGCAACATAATTTTACAAGAATAGCTAAAGTCCATAAAGTAAAAAATGTTAAGTTTAAGATTTCACAGGATAGTTTTAAGCTTTATTTAAAGAATTTAAACACTCAATGAGAAACTGTTCATTTTAGTTCAAAGGTTTCCTGCCAGCTTGGAGAAAGATGTCAGGATATGTTAGTTCTTGCTTATCTACTAATTTAGGGAACTCTAGGATAAAGCAATTTTTATAAAAGCTTGGGTTTTTACCCAAAGGATGCACATGGAACTAATTAAGAAAATACTGCATTCTAGAGAGAAGGCTGTATTTTGTTAGTGTTTTTTCCTCACAATACTAGAAAAAAGAAGCACTGCAATATGTCAGTTATTTTATGTCAGAAATCATTCTAATATAGTGGTTTAAGATTGAATAATATTTACAAACATAAACATATATATATTTGAAGGTATCTGGCAAACACAGTTGAAGAAGACAATGAAGAAGCAAAGTATGACATTTTCCCATGGGCTTTGGGCAAAGCCTGGAGAAAGCTCTTCCCTGATTTCTTAAAGTTAAGAGATCAGCTGTGGAGTAGAATTGACTACAGGGCTATTGTAAGCAGACGCTGCTGTGAAGAGGTAGGGAGGAAGATTTAATATTGTAGATGCTGAAATCACAACAATTAACACCAGCTAGCAATTCAGCTCTGTACAATTTCTTCCCTAAAGTAAATAGACAATCCATGGGAAAGAAAAGATGCTACTAGAATGTAACGGTCCATTTATCCTCCATGGTATTTTTTCCTTCTCCATTTAAAATACATTGTTTGAAACCACATTTTTTAAGTAAACTGGAATATTTTATATTGCACTACTGTTAAAAGTAAGTTCCTATTGACTAGAATCTGCTTCATGCAAATATTTTTTATTTAAAATCTACCTTCATTTGTTTCACTTCATCCACTTTAGAAATAATTTTGTGTGCTTTACAATTTATAAGGAAAAAATATATTGCTCACTTTTCAGGTGAAATGTGTATCTGGAAAAGCCCTTGTCATGTTCTAAGTAAATAATGTTTACTTCCAAATGGTGGAAAAGAAAATCTCATTTACTCTAGAGGCCCATTTCTGGGGATGGGATTAGATGCTACGGGAAAAGCACAAGGAACAAGGCGAGTGCAGGATGCTTTTCCTTGCATACCCTCCCAGTTTCCCAGTGTCATTATTTTAGTGATGATGAACACTGTTGGTTGATGTTTAGTAGCTGGCCAAAGACACCATCTTGTGTCCAACATGCAAAGCGTGAGCTGGTGTTTGTGGTGACTCTTGTGAACACACACGGCTGTAAGCTGGGATGTTTCCACACCTGACTGGTATCGGGATTACTTACTCCTGCCAAAGGGAGCACACTTTGTAGTCGGACAGTATGAGACAGGTGAAAGATGATGCCCATTTCAGCTACATTAATTCTCTGCCATACACTAATTGGATCTCTTGTTTTCAGCTGTATGTTTTCCCATTATTTTCCATTTCCTGACCCCGTGGCTGTTCCCATAGGTGATGGCTATTGCTCCAACACATTACATATGGCAGCGAGAGCGCTCTGTGCACCACAGTGGAGCTCTGAGGAATTATGATGAAGTCCAGCTGCCCCGAGGACCCAGTGCTACTCCTACAGACTGCCAGCTCTGCGGCAAGAAAGGCAGATTTGTACGACTCGGATTATCATCTTCCTCCTCATCAACTGACAGTTTGGAGATGATGGAGTTACATTCATCCCAGAAATTGAAAGACACCTTTTCAACTGAAAAAATGTTCATCGACTCTCCTTATAAAGCTCAAGGTACGGTTTAATATTGCAAATAATTTTCCATTTGTTTCTATATGGGGCCATATATACCCTTCAGAGTGCTGCAGGGATTGCTCTGTTCCTCCCTATTACACGTGCAGTTACCCTGGCAGAACTGTGCTTTTAGTCCCACATTTTCATATGTTGTACCTTGACTTCCTGGAAGTACCAACTGCTTTACATTGAGTCTCTTCATATTACCTTCAACTACTACAGTAGATTTTGGGTTGCATTCCAGTCTATTTAAGCATTTGTTACTATTCTTGCGTTATAAATGAAATTGAAAGTCCTATTTTAAATGCTTATGATTGGCTGGAACAATAAAAATCCTGGTGTGTCTTAAGTGAGTTAAAGTGCTCTTGCTGAGAGTGTGTTTTGAGAAAGGGAAGGATGCTCAGCTGTGGTATCAGTCTGGACATAGGTTAAATCACAATTCCCATTTTCCTCTAAGTGTATCTCATTTGTTGACAATTTATACGAGACTTCATTTTAATACTGGGGTATGAGTAGAAAAAAGGAGTTTATTTTGAGAATTGTTTATGTAATTGAATCTCTGCCTGTTAATTTACTCAAAACAGCATCCTCAGCCTTTGCATTAGGCGCTCCCATTACATACAGCAGTTGTGGGGCAAACCCGTTATTAAATTTATAATTAAAACTGAAACACACTTGAGATGTAGACTTCCTGGGGCATCTGGATGAGGCCTCAGTTCTGCAAAGATACCCTCATGTACTTAACCAGTGCGGAGCTCCTAGTATACTCATTTAATACAAGGGTAGTTATTTACAGCTCTGTATGTTTTATTTGCATATGTGCTCACTAATACTCAAATTTTCACTGCTATAGCAGATTACTGCTTTTGACAGCTTTAGTACAACTGTGATTCTCAAGAGATCCCTCAACTTCGAAAAATTTGGTATTTGAATCTTTCCTGAGATACAAAACAAGTCAGGTGTTTATAAAACATAACTTAGTAATTTAATGTGTTTAACATCAGCACTTGCTCAGGCGAAAATGACTTAAAATTTTGTTTTTACTTGAGAGATCTTGCTTCTCATCTCTGACAAGGGTCAGAAAAAACTGTGTTTCCTCCAACCATTTGAGAATACTTTATATAAAGCGAAGTTGACAAATAACCAGGCAACTTGCAGCATGAACGCTGGGAGGGAACCAAAGCTGTGCCTGTCAACAACTGTTCTGATCTTGAAATAAGCACAACTTTACCAGGTGAACACATTCAGTGAATATCAGCATTTCTTAAAGTTATGCTTTAAGAACATTGTTCTTCAAGAAACCTATAGCAACCAGTTGGAAGCCAGCAAAGTATTCATTTCAAAGGGCAGCCTGTGATCCCTTATTTTCTTACTAAAATTTTTTTCTCCTTATTTCTGGTAGACTGTCAGAGCCCGTCAAGCAAAAGGCAACCATGTAGTAGCCTGAACCAAGATAAATCCATGGACTGGTTTACAAGCAATGGAGAATGAAATACACCTGATAAGACAGAAACAGATACTGTGATTTGCACAACAATCTGGACTGCATCACAACACCAGACGTGATGATTCACTTCAAAATTTCTCCCTTTGCATAGTAGGGTAATAGTTGTTGTTTCAAACTTGATGTGAGGTAGATATCAGAGCAGGCATTACTTAAAAGTTACACAACTTGCAAAATGTAGCATCTACTTTGTAATGTTTTATTTTATTCTGATACAATATTCAGATTAGCAGCTAAGGAGGCAGCAGCATCAAGAAAGCAGTGGTCGAAACTTTCTCAGCTTGGTAAGGAATGCTAATTAAAAAACAAAAGGTACTACTTTAGTATTTCTATATACAACGATTATTTTATTATTTTAAGTTTTATGATTTCATGATATAGGAACATACCAAATGCTAGTACAAAAAAAAAAAAAACCACCAAGTTTTTTTTAAAAATAAAAATACCACAGAACATTTAAGATAAACATTTTCCAAGTGTCTCACCTGAATGAGCTTCCTGCAAGTGGGATGGTCGGGCAATGTAAGGCACTGAGCAGTTTGTTTCAGCAGCATCAGAAAGTGATTCTGTGAGAAGGACATTTTTTTTTACTTCGTTCCCACAATTTTAAGACCTACATGCAGACTAGAGTTGACAATGTGCATGGAATATTTTTCTCTGACACGTTTTCTTTTTTTTGTTGTCACCTATCAGTATATTCAGAACTCTTTGCTCTAGTATGCATTTTGCAGATCTATACTGTATATATATTTACATCTGTCATATAACTATATATATGGCATCATTTTTGGATTTGCCAGAACAGCATAATTTTAAAACAGAGCACACTGGCACCATTTCTCCTAAGGAATCCTTAAGTCCATCAGGGTCTTCTAAAGCAGCTATAGGATGAGTATAAAGAACTGAATTTTATTAAAAACAAAAAATTTGAAAACGTAGTAGAAGGGCAGCAGTCATTCTTTACTGCAGATTGCAATTTATTTTCTATTTAGCCCAGATTTTTAATAAGATATTTAAACTTAAATAACAATTAATAGTGTTTTTTAAACCTGACAAGGTCTAGGCTGTTCAAAACCTTGCCTATTCTCAGATGACCTAAGAAAAAATACTGCCTCTTCCTACACCACATTATCAAAGTGCAGTAATAGGGTCTCATCAGCAGTAAAGTTCTTACCATTGTATTTGCTTTCTTTAAGAACTGCTTGATCCTGAATATGGATTGCTTCATACTCATTTTGAAGTGGTTCTTCAATACTTTCTTGAGTTTCCACCATTTGGCTTGATTTGCAATGCTTCATTTTAGCAGGGAGTACTGACCAGCTTCTGTGAGTTACCTCAATTATCCTTTCACACAAGAAAGGAAGCTTGCAGCTCCGTATTCTGTCTAAAAGGTCAATAACCTGTGTGATGCTTTTGAAGAAACGCAAAAGATAAAGTAGTATTTTGAAAACTCAAATCACACAGTCTCAGTTCTACTGACTTTGGCACATTCTTTACCTTTGAGATTATGCAAGTCCTTCAGTTTTAGGGAAAGGAGCAACCCAACTATTGCATTGGAGAACAGTGCAGTTACTTCGAGGATGTCATAAAACGCAAACTTCACTGACCAGAATGAGAACATTCCCAAAGCAGACACCAAAGGATTTGGCCAAGTGCAATTTATAGTGAGTGAGACTCCCAAAAAAAGTTACATGGGGAAAAACCCCAACTTTGTTAACCATTTCATTAATGCTGGATGTGTATTTCAGAAGACGCTTGGTTTTGTACCGAGGCCAGGTAATGCCTGAATAAAGGTGCCAGAAGTAAATACTTACTTTGCTAAGTACACAGCACACACCCCACCTTGTTTCAGGCTTGGATGCACAACAGGCAGAGCAGACTGAGGGTTCAGCATATCCAGAACCACCTGCAAGAGAAAGGCATATTTATGTTTACTGGGAAAACATATGTACATCTATCAATGTAACATACAACAATGCTTGGAGGAAAAAAAGAGTTATGGAAAAGAGATGCATACAACAGCAGTATGTATTTTATTACTGCCTCTCAAAACCTGAGGTGCACAATTACCAAAAATGAAGTCCTCTCTACTTCCAAATGAATTTCTATTAAAATAGCAAGTAGCATTTGACCAACTAAGTAGGTTACTAGGAAATTAAACCTCCTAGTAATTACATCTGATAATCCTAACAGTAATAAAAACTTTTAGAAGACTACAGTTACTAACACATTTGAATACCTATTTCTCAAATGTGAAAAAAAAAGATTGTTCAAATGCATTAAAAGGGCACATTATGGTCTCAATGTCAAACTTGCTGTTTGTTTCAAGATTAAAAAACCACTTCTATCTTTGGCAATTTATCCATCTTCTGCTAGGAAGCTATTCAGATTGTAAAACAATGGGATATGCAATATCTGATTCTTCCTGCAGGACTGTTACTTAAAACATTTCTTGAAAAGGTATTTTTATGCTATGTATTACATTTCTTCGCTTGCACCATTTAAAAAATGGCTATTTGTTCAAAGTATTTAGTAAGTAAGTAGTTGGAAGCAGTTTGTCTGCTTTACAGAGAAGAGTGGTTAACATCCAGCTATTTTCCCCAGCATGTCTCCTTTTAGGAGCTCTGGATACAAAGAAGCAGGACAGGAGAGCAAGCAATAGCACTGTTTAAATTACAGTGTAGTTACATTGTGCATTCTATATAGCTGATAGCAATGTGGTCACATAGTTACATATTTAATAAGGTTATGTATTCTTCTGAAATTTAATGCTTGAAATATGTACCTCATAGTTATAAAAATATCAGTTTCTCAAAAATACAAAAAAGCAAGTTGGTCTTTGCTTACAAGATAGCAGTAATTAATTGTAATATTTCTATAGTACAGCTTTACTACTCTTTTCATTTGAGAACCTGTAACTGAAGCCTTGAAAATATTTGTATCTGACAAAAAAAATTACAATGTTTCTTTCACTGATGAGGACCTGACTATTATTTCTCATGTTACATTAGATATGGGAATCCTGTTGTGAGTGTGAGCACTAGATGTTTTCATTTATGGAGAAAAGACACATGTCAAATACGGGAATTCTTTGGATTTACTCACTGCATCAAGTGTTACAGATTTCATATCTGCAGCAGCTGTTGAAATGTCTTTAAGAATGAACTCCACGTTATCTGGCCACTCGTCCATGTGTCCTATTTCCCATGCGGAACGCCAGTGCCTGTAATTCTTCTTAGCTAAACTATGATGATCATCTCTGATTTCATAACTTAGAACACGTCCTTTGGGCCCAACTGAAAACAAACAAAAGACATTCCACTCGCCGCTTTTCACTGCTCTTATAAAGACTTGAGAAAAACAAACAAAAATAGGCAAAAAGCATAGCCTATAACATAAGTACACCTTTCCATCTCCACTTAAGGAAATTATCAAATATGAAAGAATTAATAACAATCTATGTTTTCTTTACATTTAAAACAAGCATAGGCAGAAAAAGTGCCGTGTTAGTTCTTTCACAGACAGAAATCCATCAATGCACAGATGAAATAAGGGGTAGTTATAGTAGTACAGACTGTTCCTGAGATGTTCTCCTGGAGTCACTCCTGCAGCAAAAGACAAGTTGAGCATCTGTGGCCCCAGATCCTTCTGCCAGAGCAACCAGAGGTACCACCTGAGAACACTGCACCAGTGCTCATGGCTCACAGGCTAAGAAAACCCTCAGACCTGCTCACTGATCTCAGCCCCACAGACAAGTTTTCTGGTGTACTCTTTGATTTACACAGGTTTGTGTAATTTTCCTGTTATTGTCTGCAACACTAATAAATAGTAAGTCTAAATTTACTATTCTGAAATTTACCACGAGTCCAATGTACAATATTTCTCATAAAGGAAGCATTTCTAGGCTGTCCAGGCAGACAGCAGGGTGCGCACTGCCGTATTATTCTATATTTATGTTACTCCAATTCCTCAAGCCTATCCCACTGCTCACTTTTCTCTCCTTGCTGATTTGGAATGGATGCAGGCAGCTTTCAGGAAGCAGCAGCTCCCTGGGTCAGGTTCTGTGCCTTTCTAAGCCATTTCAGTTTGAAGTGACCAGGTTCCTTCCCTCACCTATGTGATCCTACTGTGAATCCATTCAGATAACTGCATAAAAGAAGGGATGGATTTCCCAACAGCCGCTCCTTGATCCAGTTCACCCTGCATCAGACAAAGGCCAGAACCAACTTGTAAGAAAGGGAAGGTTTCGGCATGTTGCCTTTGATCACCTGAAGCAGCTGTAGACTCACAGTGCCAACTCTTTATTACTTCAAATTATCAGTTTAGACACATCAGAAAGATAGAATTCTTCACACTGGGGGGTCAGTCTTACCCCTGCTCATTCAAAGTAATTCCTACTTTTTGAAACTGCTTTTTTAAAAGTAAGAACAACAAGGTGAAATAGCTAGACAAAACTTCATTACTGTGAAACTACAGTATGTCAAGTTTGCATACATCATATTTTCCAGTTCTCAAAGATCTTTAAGTCATGGCAAATACCACTCTCTTAACTTTATTCTGTTGCATGTCAGTAGTTTCTAGGAATGATTACAGGAATAATGGAAAAGAAAACACAAAATGAATAATAATTAAGAGAAGAGATGAATGAAATCTGCTAAATCAATGAGAATTTTGGAAATGAAATAATTCCGTGGACATTGGTAAGGTCTGCTAGACTTGAATTCCAGCATTTACCCACGTAGCAGCTGTTTTCCTTGTTGGGTATCACTGGTGCATATTTAATGGTGGCAAAAGAAGCCACCATTAGGAAACAGCAAAACAAATCTATTTATTTCTGTGTCAGCACCAAAGCGTGTTCAGCTGTGACTAGAACTGTCTGTATTCAGCGCTGATTTAAATTCAATACATTTGAAAATAGCAACGCAATTTCATACCTTTTTCCCACTCCTCAAAACAGAGCTGATCTGGCACACAACAACTGCATTCTTCCCATGGATAGGGTTAACAGCCTGGTAATGCCAGGCCCATTTACAGCTAAATTAAAGCGATTAGAAAAGAACTGTCGGACAAGACTGAAAAATGAGAGGACTAATCGACAAGTTCAAGTGTGCTTGTATGAAATGGCCACAGTAGACTGAATATCCAAGGGAGAAAAAACAGTTGCTGTATTTAGCAAGAGCTAACTTTTGCCTTAGCCAGTAGCAGGTATTCCATCTCTTTGTTTCAGGTCTGCATGTAGGGCAAGATGGGGAAGACTAACAACTCTTACTTTCCCTCTCTCTAAATGGAAAGAGAAGTGATGATGTTTATCTTCTGTTTTGTCAGCTTCTAACTCCTACAGCAGCAATGGCTGCTTTGAGGATAATCCCATGCTAGCTTCAAAATCCCAATGGAACTAAAAAACCCCAAAAAACTAGTTTATTTCAGAAAGATGATCAGAAGAAACCAAGAAACAGCAGTAGGAGGCAGAAAGGGAGAGGGAGCAGAGGCGCAAGTGCTGACCTTGAAACTTGGGCCCGACATAGAAAGACCAGATGCTGCTGAGTGATCTTGGGGCAGTGTTTAATAGCTGATCAGACACAAGCATCTTCAACCAGATCAGCATGCCAGGTGTGGGTTACAGCTAAAACGAGGACTAAGAAGAACAAACTGCTCTGTTCAACTCAGAAAGGGACCTTCCAGATTCTCCTTGCTGCTGCTTACATGCCCTCACCAATTTTAAGTTCCTGATAGATCTCAGCACTCTATCTTGTACCATTCCTAGCTCCTCAGCAGCTGGATCTGCACCCCAGAGCACGGCTGGATCGACGGCTCTGGTAAGGTACTTGCTGAATACTGAACTTCCTCAGAAAACTCACACTTCTAAGAAGCCTTGTATTGTTACCCTGGAGCACATGCCAAGGGACAGCAAGTACCCAGCACAGCTCCACAGGAGAGTAAGAGCTAGTTCTAAGGCTGTTCAGTGGTCTTGAACAAAAAAGAGCAGCTTCTTTGTTGAGTTTGTCTCCCTCACATCACCTCCCACAGACACTTGGCTGGCTGTAAGTGGAAGCAGAAATGTTCTATTTTGAATTGCTGGAGGATACGGAGCAAAGGCAGATCAAACTGTAAATGTTTTAGAGACAGTATAGTCTACGATGTGGCTTTAATGAATACTGGATATAGTAAAAAAAGTAATGCTAGTTTCACTGAAGCTCAGGTACAGTTACTCTGACAGTGGGATGCCCTCAAACACTGACTTTGAACATGTCTTCAGGACATGCAACTTGTGCTTTTCTGCTCTTATCAATCAAGATCATCAGTGAAGTTCTTGTCTTTACCCTCCTAAGTCCTTTAATACTGCAAACAATGGTGACAGTTTTGTTTCCTTTCCTGAAGGAATTTGTTCTAACAGGAGCCCAAAAATAAGATTATTTAAAATGTGGTCCACTAACTGGATACCTACAGACAAGATAAGTTTTAAGGGTGGTTTCACCTTCACTCACACTCATGAGTGCAAAGGCTCTCTATCTTTCAGGACCCAGAGACCTTGATCACACCAGGCTGGCTGTAACATGATAAACAACAGTGTGTATCCTCATACACATTTTCACTGGTACCCAGCAATCGGATTGTTCACGTGGTGCATCAAGATGAGGAAACAGAAACTGAGAAAAGCAAGAGATTGGAGAGAGAGCCAAGTACGGTTAAGTAAAAGCCAAGAATAATGATGGCAAAAACTCAGCTTTCTGCAGGGCTTTTGGGAACTGTTTGCACTACAGGCCTTTAAGTACAGTCAAAATGGTTTGCAGTCCCTGTGCTGATGTAACTTTCCTTCAAGTCAACAAATCATACACAAACACGTGAACTGTAGCAAAGATTTTATGAGTCGAGTAGTAAGGACCACGAGAACTGTTAGGTATCTGGGCAAAAAAACCCAACTTGTGATAAATAAATAAATAAATTCTGTGTTTTCTAAAGCCAGGTTCTCACCTGCTCTTGACAGAAACAAGCTCATAGCACCAGACCCGCTGCCAGTTTCCAACACGGTGTCTCCCGGGTGGATATCCATCATCATTAACATAGCGCTTACATCCTGCGAGCGAGAAAAACACGGCACTTTACTATCAGCGAAAAATTAAAGGTGAGATTCGGCCAGCGACCTCCCCGTCACCAGCCGCTACCTTGGGGTAGGCGATGGTGGGTCCCCGCGGCATGAGCAGCACGTACTCCTCCAGCGAGGGCCGCCTCAGCAGCAGCCGCGCCCCACCCGACGTGCGCAGCACCTGCCCGGGCAGCTGCCCGATGATGTCGCGGTGGGGCAGGACGCCGCCGGGGCTGGTCAGCACCGCCTCCGCCGCCAGCCGGCACAGCAGCTTCAGCGTCGTGTTGCGCTTCCTCCGCACCTCCGCCAGCGCCAGCTCCCCGGCGCGGAAAGAGCCGGGACGCGGAACCGCCGCCTCAACCGGCGCTTGACGGGGGGCGCGGCCGCCG
>VXAZ01009903.1:392655-430944 GCA_013399875.1 Gymnorhina tibicen
GGCCGGGCAGAGCCGAGGGGAGCGCGCGCCATGGCGGCCCCTCCGTGCGCCTTCTCCCCCCGCGGGTGCCGCCTGTTCGCCGCGTCCGGGCCCGACGGGCGGCTGCGCGTGTGGGACACGGCCGGCAGCCGCCTGCAGCACGAGTACGTGCCCTCCGCCCACCTCAGCGCCGCCTGCACATGCCTGGCCTGGGCCCCGGCGGGGGCGCGGCAGCCCCCCAGCAAGGTGCGTGAGGGGAGCGGGCGGGGAGCCGAGGGGGGTGGACACACGCGAGGCGGGGGATTGGGATGGGGATGGCGGCGACCCGAGCAGCCCTGACGCGTGGCCGCGGCCCGCTCGGCTTCACCCCGCCCTCTGGGCGCCATGTGGCCGGGCGGGCCGGAGAGCGGGGAGGCGGCGAGCGGGGTGAGGGTCCTGCGGGCTCCGCGGGGGTTCGGGCGTTGTCCCGTCCCGTCTCCCTGTGACCCTGGGGTTTGGGGTATGCCCACGTGTGTCTCGCCCTGGGAGGGGGGGGCGCGGGGGGAGCCGCTCCCCCTCCCAGGATTGCGTTGCACAAGGTAAATTTCACGTGTCGGTGGGGGAAGCGGCTCTGGAGGCTTTGCTTTGTGGTTTTTTGAAACAAAAATTCGGCAGAAGCACTGACTGTGTAAAACTATTTGTCTCTCATATTATCTGCGTGGAAGAAGCCTTCCTTGAAGGAGCGAGGTATGTTACTTGATGGCACGTCTTGCCTTAATTGAAAAGGTGATGCTGCAGAGCAGGTCGGCTGCTGTGCGCCCACTTAGTTCACTTTCCAGTAAAGGCAGTATCTCTCCACACTTCCTTAACCTTGGAAGCACTCCCGTGCAAGCTGCTACACTGTGATTCATCTACCTGAGTCCAGGAATCCTGCAGGAAGGTATTCAGTAGTTTTATTCTCAGCATGCATTAGGAGCGCTTGGATGTTCTCCCCCTTGATCAAGTTTTAGTTAACTTCACCTCAGGTGAACACCGAACCTGAAAATACCTGGAGTATATACTGGGGTACCTTTTTATCCTCTATGTGTTGAAGTAATGCCATTTTCTTTAGTTGGAACATACCATTTCGTGAGGAAAAAAAATGCAAAACCTGGATAAAGTATGTGAAATCCACCCCCTTTACTGTAAGAAGTAGGGGGTGCTTTTTGAAGTGTGTTTCGGTATTTCAGCAATTCAGTGTATGTGAAATGCTGTTAAGGCTATTTCAAAATGCTTAAAACACAGATTATCAACCCAAAGGAGGGCGATGTTGTCTTGTTTTGCGCAGTTGAGCAGCTTAGTCACTGAACTTTGAAAACTCCCAGGACACGCGAAGAATGAGGTAGAAAGAGTCAGTTTTAGATGGGCCTGAACCTGTTCCTTTGTCATGTAACTTTGAATTTAAAAGGATCTGTGCATTAGTTGCAAAGCTGTATAGGTTCTTTGCTCTTAAATTCACTGAAACTGGCCTGTGAAAATGGGGTTAATGTGTCCTGTGTGGAATAAAACTGAAGTTGACACACTGCACTGCTGTGGTGCTATAAGTCAAGCACAGGAGGTTTCTGAGGGGCTTTTAAAACTTTTTTTAAGATAACCTTTTCTAGAGACACACTCCTAAGCCCCACAGGTCTTTGAATTTGACCTCGTTTAATGTTATATGAAAATGGACCTAACCAGACAGCACTTAGCTACCTCTCAGTGCTTTCTAGTTATTCCAGTAGTTTGAATCCTGTCCCCTGCTTGCAAGCTGGTACATTTTAAAGTGGAGCTGGGAAATGTACTGTTTCTTGGAGTAATTGTGCCATAAAACCTTTATAAGTCATTGGTTTTTTTCTTAGACTGAGTTGTAGAACTAAAACTGTGATAGTTCTGCCAAAAACATTTTATTAAATGTGTTTTTTCTGACGTTAGTCTCTCTTTTTTTGTTCCTGGAGAGTTGACATATGTCTAGGCAGTTCTAGTAACTGGGCTTCAGGGGTAGAACTCTGCCAGTAGATAGTGATAAATGGTGTTTGGCCAAATTACGCTTAAACTCAATATGTTTTGGACTGCTGCCATGTTAATGGAGTCCACGTGTTACAGGGGAATATGAGAAATCATGTTTTGAACTGCAGGCTCTGGAACTGCTGATGCAGGGGTGGCTTTACTGGGATGCTCCCTGCCCACGTGCTTCCAGTGTCAGTGCTTCCTGTGTGCAGTGTTCATCACCTGCTCCATGTGGTGTCTCATGCAAGGGTGGACCGCCAACATTCAAAACACCTTCTTCCACTTTCTTCCTAACGAGCTGCAACTTTGCTGTCACTGTCAACTGTCAACTCTAGATTTCTCCCCATTTCAATGTTCAAAGTGCTTTATTTCACGTGTGAGCAGCTGATTTCTGTTTAGGAAGTCTCAGTGGCTTACCTAGTCAAGGAAGAACATTATGGAAAAATGTGTGCACAGTTCCTTTTCAGATAACTCCTTTTAACCATCTCTACTGATTAAAACATTGTGCTTTTTCAGACAAAGTTGAAGGATTTCTATATAAGCTTGAGTTTACAGAAATGTGAAAAAGAAACCAAATGACAAGGAGACTGATACTTGTCCTGTCCGTGACAACAGGGTGCTCTTCTATTTAAGACCCTGATCCACAAGTGAATCCCATATGGATGTTAAGTGCAGTTGTCAGACTCTCTGTGTACTAATCTAATGCAGAGTAGAGAAGTTTGATTGATTTTTTTTTTTTTAAGTTCTTAGAGTGTTTTTTCAAATAATCTCAAACATAAATAGGAGTCTGAATTTTCCACTCGCATTTCTTCATGCAGAACTTTCTGACAAAGGGGTAGTAGAGAAATGCATGTGGAAAAAAAAACTGGAGAAACCTTCACTGCCCCTTGCTTTCTCTTGACCCTGGAAATAACTGTGCACTTGTGGGAATTCTGTTGTGCCTTTGAGTTGTTCTAAGGAAATTTGCTATAGCAAACTGAAATGGAGGGTGAAAAAAATTTAGTTGAAAGATTTATTCAGGGAAAGAGAATAAAGTCTGTTATTAAGTTTGGTTTTGCTTTGCAGTGGGGGTGTGAGGGGTAATTAGTAAAACTACATAAAGAGATCGAAAAGTACCTGAAAACACATGATTTGTACTTGCATCTCCACTCTGTGGCCTTTTGTTTCTGCATGTTAGACAACAGTTTCAGTTAGTTGCCATTGCTGCCAAAAATATACTGGTTTAGTGTTTCATCATATATGGTCTTAAAACCTGTTTGATTTATTCGGTTGTGCTTTGCAATTCTGATAGTTTCTCAGCATCTGTTTTTTAGTATTTTATAAATACTTTTCTTTCCCAGGAAAGATAAAGCCTAAACAAATACTTGCAAAAACCTCTAGTGTAATCTCTTTTCTCAAGAGTCTCTGCTTTTGATGTGAAAGTTATCTTTATGGCAATTTGGTATTTTCTTGGCCTAAACCAAAGCACTTTTCTTTGCAGAAGGTGTTGTCTCTGTTAAATACAGAAGGAACAGAAAATCCTGCTTCAAAGAACCAAAGTATTTATCCTTCACTATCAAACTTTTATATCTTAGTTGTGGTGAAAACTACCACAACTGATTGTCATTATATTTCTGGACCTGAGTAGAAATTATTTGTGTTCACTGTGTCATGTCTGTTGTAAAACAGATTAGCTACACCACATGGAACTTGAACAGAGCTGGTTGTTCACATTTTATCAAGTCTCCTTGTGCTTCTTCAGGCTGCTTGTTGGTGCAAATAGATTTGTTGTGTAGAGGAAGCACTAGGATGTGTGTAATTTTTAAATTGGAGAGAATGTTTTCCTTGATGTAGCAAATGTAAGGAGACTTACCAAGGTCCAATTTGAAAACTAATCAGTAGCATTAGTGATTTTTTTTTTTTCATGTCCTTGAATGGTTTTTTTTATTTTCTTTTTTTGTGTGCGTGCAATTATTGATTAACCCAGTGAGAATAAATGTAATGGCTTCTTCTGCCCTCTTTATTTTAGTTTCACATGTTTAAGAACCAGTTTTATTCCTTCTCCCCTTCCCAGTGATCTGCATTCTCAGGTTCTTGGTTAAGGGAGACAAAGTGAAATCCCTCCTTGAAGTAGCTGATAGCACTTGCAGAGCGAGAGAGTGAAGACTTTTATGAATTGCCTGATCATGAGGATCTCTGGTGCAGACAAGAGGACTTGGGCAGAGCAATTTCCTTTGAGTCCAAGTCACTTTCCTCTGTGGAATGGGGTAGCACTTTCTTTTTAAGAAGCATTATGAATGCTTCAGATTTGCAAGACTCTTTTGATTACCTTTTGAGAAAAAATAAACTGATCATGATCAAGCGTTTCCATTTTGTGGATGAAGTATTCTGAATGTGTTAATCTTTAATTCTGCCTCTTGGACAGGAACTTTGTGAAAAACTTAAATGTGTTTTTTCCTGCCTGCATATGGTTGGGAGGGTAGCAAAATGGTCTCCACCAGGTGTTTCCAAGTGACTCATAGCAAGTTTGTTACCTTGTACATGGAGGTACAAGATGAGTTTCTAGGATTCTGTACACTTCAGTGTTCGTTTTGTGTCTTAGCAGAGTTTGGGCTGGCTGTCTGGGTCTCAAACTTCTCTTAAGGTTTTTCTTCCCTCTGCTTTAACACTGAGATTAGCCAGTCAGACTGATTTATTTCATGGTTTCTCTCTTGATTTTCCAGGATGGCCCCCAGAGGAAAAAACGGAAGTCTGAAGTTGGAGAAGTGGACAAGCAGTTAGATATCCTGGCTATTGGTACAGCAGTTGGTAGCATTTTGTTGTACAGCACAGTAAAAGGAGAATTACAGAGCAAACTAGTAAGTAATGCACTCTTCCTCACATGCTACCAAACACTGATGGTTTCAGTCAGTTTTGGCTGAAAAATCTTGGTTTCTAAGTTAGTGCAATATCTTAATGCTGTCCATGGATTTGTTACTTTACATGAAAAATAACAGTAATGATGAAATGCTTCACTGGAGAGTTAAATCCTCGGTGGGACTGTCATACCCTCAGTTCCTGCACAGCATTGTGGGAGAGAAGGGCAGAACTCATCAACGCTTGGGAAGGTGTCACACTGATGGACTCTTCTGTAAATTTACCTCCCTTGTGGAAGCTCTTGAGCTCTCTCAGTATGTGATCTTTTTTGAATGATACACACTGACTTTCGTTTTGCCTTTCCAAGCTCCCAAGTACCTCCATTTTAATTGTGGGTTACATAACAAGCAAAATGAATCCATATGAATGGTTGTGCAATACTTTTGAGATATTTGGGTATACTTTTGCTTCTAAACTCTGTAAGTTGTAGGTCAGGTGATAAACATACATGAATTCATAGAATGCAATAATTTCTGAGAATTAGGATGCATGCAAGTGAGAGCAGCTAATGAATATCAACTGTTATATGGAAAAATTATGCTTGAAAAGTGTAGTTGGTTTGAAAACACTCTTTTCCCATAGAAGACAGTAGATGTTATGAGTACTTTTTTTTTTACATATAGGTTGAATTAAAAGATTATTCCTGTTAGAATAAGAGATCTTTCTTTTAGCTATTTTTACTGAACAGAATATCTTGCTGCAATGTAGTTTGTCTTGCTCAAAGCTCATTTGCAGTGATACCTTTGGGAGTAATCTGAGGAGGTTGTTACAATCCAAATAGTGAAATAGGCTCCATTAAATATTTTCATAAATAATTCAAGGTTATATTTGGAGCTGCAGAGGTTTTGGTAAGAGAAGTGATACCACTTGTAGGGTCTTCTGATCTGATGATAGTCTACTCTTGAATGCTGATACAAAGGGACAGCTACTCACCTCTGAGTGCCCTTAAGGAAGGAGGCACTTAGATGACTTCAGCAAGACACTTGTGGCTAGTCTTTCCTTTGAGCAGATTTCATACTCTTAGCCTTGTTTGGCTGTGTGTATAAAAATAGCAGGGAGGACAATATTTTTTTTTTTTTAAACTCTGAAGTGCTAGAAAAATCATAGAAACATAGAATATCCTCAGTTGGAAGGGATCATCAAAGCCCAACTCCTCTCCAGTGGCATCCCACCCTGAAACTGAAGGGAACATGCAGGTGTGTAGATGCTTGTGGTCAGAAAGGAATGACAAAAAAAAACACAGGCTCCACAAAATCTACAAAGTTGTATTAGTAAATTATACACTTGGCATGGAAATTGGTGTCTTCTAATATAAATGCACAGCAGTGGGTTTTGAATAAGGGGTAGGGTAAAAGAGAAGAGAGAGAGAAAAAAAGGAATAAAGAAAGAAAAATCACCAGTACTGGCTCCAGCATCAAACCTGATGGGGTGTCCAGTGTCCTGTGGCATCACTCAGGCTTTGTGGGGGTACCTTTTATTAGACGAGTTCTGCCCACCCTGGAGCAAAGTTTCTCACTTTCTGTCTGAATTAGTTACCATGTGCAGTTTGTTCTAGACCTTTCTGGAAATGCGCTGGAGGGCTTTGGGGGTCTTTGGTGGTCTTGATCTCCCCCCTCCCCACTGGGGGAGCTTTTGTCAACAGTCCAGGCCGACTTCTTGAGTCATTCCTGTACTTGTGCTGTGCTGTTTTGTGCTGATCACCAGGAGCCAGAACAAGGATGGGCCAGGAAAATGCTGTCCTACCTTCACATGGTCCCCTACTCCAGCCATATCCTGTTCCTTCCCACAGTGTGTTCTTGCCACCAATCCTGGGTTGGTTCCATGGCTGTCTGGCTGTCAGTGTTTGAGACATACACATAGACTCTATCTTCTAGGCTTCTCCATGGCCCTGCACAGGACAGCCCCGGGAATCACACCGTGTGCCTGAGGGCATGGTCCAAATTCTTCTTGAACTCTGGCAAGCTTGGGGCTGTGACCGCTTCCTTGGGGAGCCTGTGCCCTATGGGTGAAGAACTTTTTCCTGATATCCACCCTAACTCCCCCTCTCCCAACACAGCTTCTTGCCATTCCCTTTGGTTCTGTCACTGTCCACCAGAGAGAAGAGATCAGTGCCTGCCCCTCTGCTTCCCCATGTGAGGAAGCTGTAGACAATGTCTCCTCTTTTCTAGGCTATATAAGCCAAGCTAAAAGACTTATGTGTGTGCATCAAAATACGAAATATCTTTAATTTATATAACTGTATATGTATGTTCTTTAAAACCACACACAGTCTTCAAGATGCCAATGATTGGAATTCAGTTCTCAAAAGAGCACCTTGTGCACGTTGTTGCTGTGGGGAACACTCAGTTGTCAAGATTACTCCAGTCAGTTCACCCTCTGTTACCTTTTGTAGGATGGTGGTCACGACAGTAGAGTGAACTGTGTGAGATGGCATCAAGACAACTGCTGCTTGTATAGCTGTTCAGACGACAAACACATCGTGGAATGGAACACACAGACCTGCAAAGTAAAGTGGTGAGTAGTGCTGCTTTTTGGTTGAATTTTTTCACACTTGCTTTTGTGTGTTCTCCCTTGCAGGTTTTGGAAATGCTGCGCTCTGCTTTCCAGTCTTCATGCCCACAAAGTGACTGTTGGCTATTATTTTTCTGAGATTGGAAGTGGTTTTATTAAGGGATGAAAGCATAATTGTCATAGTTGAGTATCTTCCTCTGTGTATTGGAAAGACTAGATGAAGCTGTTCTGAGAGGGGTTTGGATCCCTCCATGCTAACTGTTAGTGAGACTGAAAGACTAGAAGTCCCACTAAATGCTGAAAAACTAAATTCTAGAAAAAAATCCTTGAGCAGATACTGGAAGACCTCGTTCCAGTAAAGCCTGCTACATGCACCCAGCTTGCTCAAAGGGCCTTGCTGTGATGATAACCCATTTGGTTTCGCTTGCTACTGATGTGCAGTGGGGACACTTCCACTTGGCTGTCTGAGCAGGCTGCTACTGTTAAAAGTACTGTTGAGCAAAATTGAGCTTCGTGCAGAGTAACAAAATGTCTGGTGTAGGCATTTATTTTCTTTTGTAATAAAGTGAAATTGGTTTTAAACTTTAAAGAAGAAACCAAGATTTCTGTCAACAGTCCTGGTGACTTTTCTTCAATAAAAGCCTACTGTGTGATGGCCCATTGATCCTTCTCTTGATATTGTTCCTTTTTTTGTGACATTTCCCACTGTTGGGTTATTACTGCAGCGCACTTGGTTTTATTAAGCTTGGCATGGGCACTGCAGGCAGCCCATCATCAGGAGCCTCTTTGGTATCCCTAGGAGAGAGATGCATCCTTAGGTTGTATTACGTTGAGACCCTATGTAAAGTAGCAGAAGCCGGCTGTAAAATCTCCCTCTAGCCTTCTCTATTAGAATTGAACACTCCCAGTTCCCTCACCTTTCCCTCTTCCATTACGTGCTCTAGTCCCTAAGGTGCCTTCATGGCCCTCCACTGGATTTACTCCACCATGTCAGTGACTTTGCTGTACTGTCCCACTGAATGTAGTGCTCAGGTGCAGTTTCAAGAGTTGCACAGAGCACAGGAGTCACATTCCTTGACCTGCTGACAGCACCCTGGCTAATGCAGATCATACACAGCTGACCTCATTGCCACAAGGACTCCCTGCTTGCTCATTCTCAACTTTACTGTGAGCACTGCAAGTCTCTTTTCTGCAAAGCTACTTTCTAGCTACCCCAATCTCTACTGGAATGTTTCCATCTCACCTGCCAGACTTTACATTTTCCTCTTAAGCTTTGAGATTCTGACAGCCTGTTTCTTCTCAGGCCTGCTGAGATGCCCCTGAGTAGCAGCCCTGTCCTCCAGGATATCAACTGTCTCCCTAACTTGGGATTGAGTGTGAAGTTATGTGTGCATTCTGTCCTGTTTTGAGATCATTAATGAAGACCTGGGCAGTTATGGAGGATATTGAGCAGTATTGGGATGTCCTTAGGGAGTAACATCAGTACCTGGCCGCCAGCTGGACTTCATACCAGTGATCACAACTGTTTGAACTCAGTGATGCAGCCAGACCTTACTCCCCTTAGAGACCATCCATTCAGGCTGTTTATCTCCAATTCATCTCCAATGTGAGACCTTGTCAAAAGCATTGCTGAAGTCAACTTAAATGTATCTCTCCTCATCAACCAAGGCAGTTGTCTCATTAAGAAGGCAGTCAGGTTCATTAGACACAATTTTCCATTTGTAATTCTATGCTGGATGTGCCTAGACACTTTTTTGACCTTTCAGTGCCTGGAAATAGTTTCCAGGTGGATTTGTTGTATAACCTTGCTTGTTGTTTCCTGGATTCTCCTTCTGTGCATAAACTCTGTCCCTTTCCCGTTTCAAAGGAAAGTTCCATGCATTCATGTTACACTTTTCTCTGGAGAAATCCCTCTTCTTTTGCCTTGTTGGTATGTCATTGCTGAAGTGCCTTCCTAAAGGTCTTTGTCTTGCAAGGCGTCCTGTGAGCCCAGTGAGATCAAAGCTCTGAAGCTGCCCATGGACATCTCATTCACCCTCTTTGTATCCCATAGTGTGTGTGTTCATGTACAAGTGCTGGAGATGGGTCCCAGCCATGCTGCTTTCTCAGGAAAAGGGAGAGTTTTTGCTGTCATACTTCTTGGATGTTTCCCTCTGCCCCTGTCCCATACCAGGGATCATGGAGTGGGGGGGGCTGTGGTTATGAAATGTAATTTGAGACATTGTGTTCTTTCATTTTAAAGATGGCAACAGAAAATCATTCCCAGAGTGTATAGATTGAAAGTACACGAGCAATGTAACATCATGGTTTTTACCTGAAAATTTTCTGTGGTAATGTTACGAGTCATCCCTAAGGTAACTCAAGTTGGAAAGAGTAGAAGAAATCAGTTCTCTTAAAATTTTACCTACCAGAAGGAACAAATTATCCACAATAATTGCTCGCACCCAGTGTGCATGTGAGAGGGCTTTCATTCCTTAACACCTGTCAGGACCTGGAAATTAATATCTGTGTAACCCACAGAGAAATCTGGATGGTTGCTCCTGGGTAGAGAAGTGGTATTAAATTTTTTTTATTTGCTTAGCAGGCTTCTAGACATGTTCCTATAGAGGTATGGACTGCTAGAAAGGGAATTTGAAACCATGTGGCTTTAGGTTTGACTTTCTTAACTACTGTAGGAGTACTCCACAGGGCCACTTTGGGAGGTGTATGCAGCACACATGAAACCTCTGGCAGAGGGACAAGCTGTTGGGGAAGAGAGAGTCTCTGAAGAGGCAAGAAAGGTGTTGTAGAGAGGTAGACTGAAACGTTCTGGATGACTTCTTGTCTCTCTGTAGATTTTTCATATCTTAAATACTCTTGACTACTTAGAGGCATTTGGGACATGTCCTTTCTGAGATCCTGTTTAAAACTCTTTCCTGTAAACATTACATAAAGAGTATCCAAAGTGAAAACCAAGGGATTTTTGCTGTGTTTTATATTCTGCAGTCTAGTTCAGACTTGTCTCTGTAGTACATTTAAAAATACCTTCTTGGTTTACATTATTAAATTCTTAGTCATGACCTTGTCTTCAGAAGAGAATACAAAATCACGTCATACTCTCTGTGAGGTGCAACATTGTTTTTCAGGTTTATGGGCTGTAAAATTTTCAGCTTCTATCAAAAGTGATACAGTAAACGATCTCTGTTTTAGAAAACAGAAGAGTTGTTGCTTGGGCATGTGAAAGTTATTTGGAAGTATTTCCAGAAAGGCTGTTTACAATTAAAACGTGGTGTGTTGCAGGCTACCTCCTAAGTGTAAAAGATTTGTGTTAATGCTTTCCTTGCAATTCTGTCCTGTGAGAAACGCATAGTATCAATATTTCTGTAAAGCACATTCAGACTTTTTATGACAGCATCTTTATTTTTTCCCTTTTGTTTTTTTTTTTATTTTTAAGTAGTGTTTTGAACCATAGACCATTAAGATGAAGTTAATTATTGTCAGTGACATTCAGAGACTTGGGAGGAGGGCCAGTAACTGAGTGGGCTTTGAAACTGAATTTTAGTGTTGAGAAGGCTTTTCTGAATGGGTTCGTGAATAGAGAAGTTTTGAAAATGGTATGGCTCTTCTTGCCCTATTTTCAGAAGTAGAAAACTTTGAAAGGAATTCAGAACAGAGTAAGCAAATGTCAAAAAAGAAGTCAACAGTTCAGTATTGAATGGCTTTATATTTTTGAGTTGTGGTTTTTTTGTAAGCTAATTTGAAGTGCAGAAGCAGAATAGCTTTGACCTCTTCTTTGACTACTTATATTACCGGTTTTTAAATTTTGCCTTAAATTTTCCATCATGGTGGTTTTGAGATTATCCTAATGAGTACTGTTTTTTGTATTTCTCCATCTTTCTCCTTTTGTACAAAAACTCTCCATCCCAATTCTAGTAAGTGGAAAGGCGACAATAGCAGTGTCACCTGTCTATGCATCAGTCCAGATGGAAAAACGCTGCTGTCAGCCGGTAGAACTATAAAACTGTGGGACTTGGAGACCAAAGAAGTCTACAGAGTAAGTACTTCCGTACCTCTGTTAAACTAGATGCAAAAATATGCCCTTCTTGATTGGTGACACTACCTATCTAGTGTTTCCTGATCACACATCTGGAAATTTCACTGTGTGTGAGGATACAGTTGGCAGTTTCGGGATTGCTGGACATTTTTACTGTGATGGTACCCTAAACTGTGGTTTCAACTTGCTGAGAATTGAATGAGGGCATTAAATTTTTGTTTCTGAGCATGCTGCCAGCATCCTTTCTCAAGGCTGTAGGAGAAAGATGGATGCTGTTCTTTTTAACTGGGTCCCCGTCTGATACCCTTCTGTCAGGACAACTCAGTTCACCACCGTATCAGTTACTGCTGGCATGGGTTTTAATATGAGTCCCTCCACAAAGCCTTCGATTTTCCTTGCTAAACTTCATGTAACTGGTGGCATTATCAGTTTTGCTGTTGAAACAGTTGGAAGGCATAGGAGCAACTCCTTATTGTTCTCTGAGCAGGGCTCAGACATTGAGCAAATGGCCATGCTTTAGCTGATCCGTGAATGCTGCCGTGTTCTCTTGCCTGCTAGCAGACAGGACAGGGATAGTCTCTGAATCTCCTGGTACTTGCTGTCAGGTGAGTGTGTACACATGTGCTGTTACTGTGGGCTTGCTGGCACATGGCAGCTACCATGTATGTCTGCATTCTATAATGACCAAAACCACTGTTTGCAAAAGTAGATTGAAGAACCAATTTTTGGGGGTCCTTTGGGGGTGGTGTGTTGCCCAAATTTAGTGTGTCAGCACACATGTGTCCATTGTTAAAGCTGAGAATGAAACTGTGAATCTAGTTCCATTGGAAAGGTTGAAGTGTAAAATTGGGGGGGCATAGGGGAGTGCTTTGTGACAGTAACAGCAGTATAGTTGGATGTGATTTCTTTTGCATGGATTTAGTCCCAGTGAATTTGCCTTTGATTTCCCATTTAACTTTTAAAATGCTGATAAATATCTATCAGGTCAGAAAAAGCTTCCTTGACATACAGAAATGCAAGGAAACTGATCACTAGTTAAAAACCACTGAGCTGTCCTTGTTGACTTAGTAACGCTTGAATCTTTCCTAATGTTCTTTGTTAACTAATGTTTTGATTTTTGCCATATGACTGCTTACGGCAATGATGGAAAGATCCTGTTTTTTCTCTTAGCATTTCACAGGCCATGCTACATCAGTGTCATCATTAATGTTTACCACAGTGAAACCTGTGAATGAAAGTAAACCCTTTGATGGAATTACAGGACTTTATTTCTTGTCTGGAGCAATACACGACCGATTATTGAGTGTGTGGTATGTGAGCTTTTCATAATTTGTGACTGTGATCAGTATTGAGCATAGACTCATCAAATGATTGTGATTAAACAAGGTAAAGCAGAAGGGGCACTCTGGAAAAATGCAGTGATGATCTCTTTAATGGTGGTTTCGACTCACTGATTGTTGAGTGAAGACGAGATTTTCCTTGGCTGTGTCTGAGCATGCTTCCAGTTGCCATTTGTATCATTAATATGTGCCAGAACATACTGTGTAATAAACTTCCTTGTTCTTCACACTTATTTTAAGGTTTATGCAGAGTTTTCTTGCTCAATTTCCCTTGGGAGTTAGTTTGCTCTTGGAAGTTAGAACATTTTCTAAGCTGAACACTGAAATGTCAGCGTGGTGCTTTTGGATATGGTAGATACCACCACATTTACAAGAGATTTATAGGCTTTGCAATGCTTGTCTGGTGCTGAGGGTGCTGTTTGTGCTGTGGTAAATAATGTGTACTTTTTGTGTCTTCCAGGCAGATCAGATCAGATAGGAAAGAAAAGAATGCTGTGATGTCTTTCACAGTAACAGATGAACCAACTTTTGTTGACCTGACTGTATCAGAAGTCAAAGAAGAGGTAGGAGCCATAGTTTGTAACCAAATATGTTCAACAATTTTCACTTACCACATCAGTTTCCTTTTAAGGGTGTAAAGAAAGAGGCTTGGTTTGTATTTGGGTTCTGTTATGCAGAGATGAGATCTAAATGCGAATTGATGGGTGTAAGGATATTTATTACAGGTGCATTTATAAAGCTGGTAGTTTGAAATATTCCTTTTCAAAGCTACTAAGTGCAAATTCAGTGTTTTTTTCAGAAATTTTGTTCATGATGGCGGAAATGTCAGTTGTTTCCTATTTAGAACAAGTTTGTAATCAAAATGGTTGTCAGAACTTGGCAGCAAAAAAAAACACAAAAGAAATTATTTCTAAAAATCTGTTTTGGGTATGGTCCTGTTTTTTTCTGATTTCAAGTGTTTTTGGCAGTATAACTGCATTTGGAATTAACTAGCCTTGAATGAGTTAAAGTGGCAGTGTGCATTTGCCAAGTCTCTCAGTTTTAACAAGCATAAGTCTTTCGAAGCAGTTGCCTTGTGAAAAATTCGTGGATGTGAAGCATCTTCACAAACTGTTTTCATAATTATTTAAAACATTTTTCTCCTGCTGCCTTTAAATTCCATTTCTCGAAGCAGAATTTCATGCTATAGTTTTCCAATGTTTCCAGTTCCCTCTTCCTGCATGTACCAGAGAGTATTCTCTAATGTACCCCTGTCATTTAGTTTCTCAGAGAAGTCAGATATCTCAGTTTCTTTCCTCTAAGCATATTCACAGCATCAGTGCCTTTGCAGACCTGTGGCTCTAGACATGTGTCTGCTACTTGTGCTGTTTCACTCCGGATATATTGCTAGTGATAAAGCACAGTTGTGAGTTATCCTTTTAATCTTCTAACACTTGTACTGAATGTTCCTGAGTTGTTATGTCTTTGATCTTCCTTACAGATTTAATGTAATGTTCTTAAATACTGAAAAAAGTCAAATTGTAGCCATACAACTGTCTCTTGATGTCCTGAACTTCCCAGGAGGTTTTTTGTTTGTTCTAATGAAACTCTCTTATTGTGCCTTCTTTCAGCCTGTGAAGTTAGCAGTTGTGTGCAGAGATGGGCAGTTGCATTTATTTGAACATATCTTGAATGGGTAAGTTAGGATTCATCTTGAGGGTGTCTTTGGGAAAAGTCTGGGGTTACTGTAAGGCTAAGTTCAGTTTTATTATGCTGCTGCCTTTAAGCTCTTTGATATGCTCATGAACTGGGTTCCAGCTGCTGCTTTGTCTTGGGTTACTGGACACATTTTTGGAGAACTCGCACTTGTTGGGGACTGTGTTGCACTTTGGTATTATGTCTGGCTTTAACCCAGATTTTGTGTGTCTGTGCCTCATCTTAGCCATCCGTAAAAGGTGTAAAATGGCTGAGTTTGCTGAGGACCTACTAATGAAAGGTACTTATGTGTACAGGATATTGAAGTGTTCAAGCTAAACATCTTGGAATTTTTTAATCTCTTTTTTCTTCCCCAGTTATTGCAAAAAACCCTTAACATCAAACTGTACTATCCAGATAGCAACACCTGGGAATGATGGGGACTCCACACCGAAACCAGTCCCTATTCTAGCAGCTGCGTTTTGCGCAGACAAACAGTCTCTGCTGCTGGTGTATGGGAACACCTTACAGCCCATCATAGAGAAAGTGGTATGTAGAACTTACCAGAGAGGGTTTGGATTCTGTAATATGGACTTCATACTGCTTTCAGTTGGAGAAATTTTTGGTTTTATTTTTTTTTTGTTTTTGTTTTTACTGTTTTGAAATTGTATAACAATACAAAACTTGTTCCTTGCCCTTGTTTTGGAAGCTGTGACTGTTGCCCCAGAGCTGTTTGGAAAGGTGATTTGTATTCTTCCATTTTTTCAGCTGGAGTACAGGTTGGCATCATTGCTGACTGTTTCTTACCATTTCAGCTGTTGCTGAGTTAGGCCACTGAAACTGGTTTTAATACAGTTCCAGTTTACCTCTGTAAACTTCCTTGGAGAGTATAGAGATCTGGTAACAAAAAGCATGCAAAGGAGCTGCTATTCTAGAGAAAAGAAAGTTGATTCTAATTTATGCCACTGGAATTTGTTCTCATCTTTCAGTAGCATAATGAATCACAGGTGTGAGTGTCAAATATATTAACTGGTTTTGTTCCTGTCCTCCTAGTCTTTGAACACCAGTGAATCCCACATATGTTTGGTACGGGACATCCAAAAAGTGCTGTCACTTAAAACAGATGCTGCTCTAACAAAGGTGAGCTTTGCATGAAATGTGATTTTGTTGCTTTTCTTGTTTTACTTTAGAAATGAAGTAGGTAGAATTCACTGCTCTCTTAAAATGAGATTGGATTTCTGGATGGACCTATTCAGAGCTGCAGAGGTAGCTACAGATGTCCTTAGCGCTCAGGCAGGTGTGGGTAAAGAGATCTTCATGGCTGCTGTGTGTCCTGGCACGTGCGAGAGCACACGGTGGCCCTCCTGTATGTAGCTCAGCAGGTCTGCTTGAGAGACAGGACTGATTGGTTTTTCTGCCTAAGATCAGTCCTTTCCTTAGAGTCTGTTAGTTTGTACAGCCTCTTTGACCCTAATAGTTTGGGGAAAAGTGGGAAAGACTTTGAAAGTGAAAGTGGGAAGACTTTGAAAAAGAATCTAAATAAAATGTAGTGGAACCTTAAGGGGCAAGTCATTTTTGCTCTTTCTTAATGTGGCCTTCATGTGTTCCTACTCACAGGGGCCTGGGAATGTGAGCTTTGCACTTACATGGCAGCAGTGTCCACTGAGGCCACTTGCCACTGTGTTCTGTCATGCAGGATCCCCTGGGTGTTCAGAGACAAGCTGTAAAGTTCTTAAATCACTGTGCATATTCAAGGCCGTGAATGTGAAATGCTTGGAGTATCAGTGAAGTGAGCAGACAGTGCTGTTTTTCTGACCCTTTAGTTACCTACTGGATGGGGTGCCCCATCAGCCAGGCAGGGCCTTGTGCTGATTCCTCAGTCCTGGAGCTGGTGGGTGGCAGAGCTGAACTGCAGGGACAGGTGTAGGGCCTCCCTGGCATGCAGTGATGATACCCTACTTGGTTTCGCTTGTTGCTGAATTCCAGTGAAGACGCATTTCTCTTGGCTGTCTGAGCATGCCGTGTGGGGAGAAGGTCAGTGATGAGTGTGATGAGCTAAGGGCATAGTATTTTATCACCACTGGTGTTCTATGATAAAATTCTTGACGCAGAAAATAAACGTTTTGGAAATTGGAAGTTGCTTTGCTCACTGTAGTAGATTATACTTTTATCACTTAAGAGGTACTTCAAAAAAAAGGCCTGGATAGAAGTGCCATGGTTAAAGAAGTGTTCTGGAAGTAGCAGGTAGCATTTTTGATATTCTGGAAGTGGCATACTGCTTTGCTTCCTCTGTGAGTCAGGGGAGCCTTTGGTTGTTAAATACAAAGTTCCATCTCCTTTGTGTTCATTGAAGATGATAACTTAGCTTGCTTGCTGTAAACTAAGGTGTCTCTTTTTGTCACCGTGGTCACAGCCTGATTCAGACAGCTGAGTTCTGTGTCTGAGCAATCCCTAGAAGAAAAGAGTTGGGATTGAAGTGAATAGTGACTACCTTTTGCTGTTACATTGTGCTGCTTTTTGTGGTCAGTTATTGCCTTCCAGTGGATGCTGAATTAATCTGCATGTGGTTTATGGGGCTGAATATTAGCACAGGTGGTATCTATTGCTAGCAAACATCCAAATATTTGTTGTTAGATACAAACATTTCTGTGAATGTTACAGCAAAAGCTTGTAAGAGAAATGGTTCACAGGTGATTCCAAAGAGACCATTGCTTTAGTTAATGATGAAAGTTAGCTGTCTGTTTCTTGAGGCTATTCATTCCCTTAAATATGTTGGATTTGCCTAATATTTATGTCAAGAAAATGGGTTGTGTCAGGCTAGTTTTACCATATATGTGAGAGTCTCAGAATAAAATAACGTATTTTAAATTGGAAGAAAGCTGAAGGTATTAGCAATTAATGGAAATGTGGTTATCTCTGTGTACTAGGTAAAGACACCTGTTGTGAACTCGGACACCAAAGTTCTAGTGCCTGGCATTCCAGGACACAGTACAGCTGTCAAAACTCCAGCCTTGGGAAAGGAGAAAAAGAAAAACAAGAGGAAACCAGGAGAGACAGAGGTAAAGGGCTTCTTCTTTCAAACTCAGCAACAATGGAGAAAGTAGAATCATAAATCATCGCTATACCTTCTTTAGGTGAACTTGAAATTGCTTTGTTTGCTGTGGAAGAAAGGTTAATGATACCATCTTTTTGTCTGAAAGAGACTTCCCCCTGCTCAAAACATTTCCTTCATTCAGGCCTCTCTGCTTTGCCTGTGGTTTTGCCAGGTTGTTGCAGAACTTTGTCACATGCTTGTTGTTGCCTATGCCAAGATATATTAGTGCTTTTCAGCCAAAACTTCATCTGCTTTTCTTTTCTCATGCTATTTTCTGTCAGCACATTTAAAAGAATACGCAAAATTTAAGTTCTTTTCCAGCAGAATTAGAAGGAATGCTCTAAGTTAGGTACTTTGCTTTGTGAGAAACTGCACTGATGCAGCACTGCCCTTATTTCCCCTCTGCAGGAGAGCATCGAGGAGCGCCTTGGGGCACTGGATATTGATGTGAGCAAAGTCAAAACTCCAGGTGGCCTTCCCCAAACAGACAGCTTTGCTGTGCTGCTGGTTCAGGGCTTGGAAAGCAACGATGCAGAAATCTTAAATGTAAGTGTTGCAAGCTCAGCGTGTGCTGTTGAATCTGTTCACTGGGACTGGTGGGGAGCGTTCCTGAGAGCCGTGGAGGCTGAACAGTTCAGAACCTGTTGTTTCTCGCAGCTGCTTTCTGCTGATTTGCTGCTCAAGGCAGTGCTATTATGAGTTATAGTAGTGGTATTACTTTTCTGTTGTTACCTGCCTTACTTTCTGAGTCAGTCCATGAACTTTGAGGTGCTTTATGATAAATTTGTTATGTCACAGTTCAGATGTTTTACAAGTGATGCTACGAATGCAGCCATGTTCCCTTTAGCTTGGGCTGGAGCATAATCTATGCTTAGTCTCCTGAGGGTACATTTTTCAAGCAGATACTGTTTGAAAAATGAATTGATGACAAGTTTCACTTGAAAAGCTTATCTTTGCATTTGGACTAGGAGGATGTAATAGTACTGGGGTGGGGAACTGTTAAGAATTTGATGATGAATAGAAATTTCTTGTCATAGGTGCTGGTGAAGGGCATTTATTTATGGAAGTCAAACAGAAAATATCAAGGGAGATTTTCATGTATCTGTAATGCATCATTTCTAACATGGGGCAGGTGGGCTAGAGGCAATGCTAGATTGTTTTAGATGAGTTTATTGAGTGTCTTAATTTAGTTAATTGTAGCTGACTTGGAAAATGAAACTTCTCATAGCAAATCTCTTGCTTGTTATCCTCAGCATACAAAGGTAGTGGAGTAGAAAGAGATTTACAGCCAGGAATTTTTGATTTTGCTGATTGCTCATACACATGTTAAAGCTGAATTATTCTCTGATCATATGTTTTCATTTTAACAGAAAGTACTTAACACAAGAAAAGAAAATATAGTCAAGAACACAGTAGCCAGAATGCCTATACATGCTGTCATTCCACTGCTGCATGAGGTAGGAGAGCCTGCACTTCTTGTACTGTCACACAAGCCACATGTGGTTTGCCTTCTAGCTACTAAAATCCAGGATATGTCTTTTTATTTTTGAAAGTGGTTTGGTACTGTAAGAGGACTGAAATGTGTCTTAATTTATCTCTAATACACTTTTTATCTTTTCTGGCTGAAGCTTCACCAAAGGGCCAAGTGTCACTGTCAAAGCTAGGAAGAGCATTAGATCATGTATTACTATCTTGAATGATTATGTGGGAAAAAGAAAGGGAGGAGATTAAGCAAAAGCTTGTTTAGTCCATGGCAAACAATCACCATTACATCTTCTTCTCAACTACTAACATGGACGATAATTTGAATCATCAGAAAGCCCATTTGCTGTACTTACACCTTGAACGTCACTTAGTAGTAATTTTAAAAGGGATTTGGCTTCTGAACTGCTTATTCAGTGATATTAAACAAACTCTTTATTTGGACAGAAATATTTTAATGATTAGCCTTGACTGGACATTTTAAAACCAAACATTGGTTAGTAACTCTTGTTATGTGAATGACATTCTATAACGTAAGATAATGGTTCAATTTCTTTTGTATTTTAATGTGCTGACCACAAATAAGATCTAATTTTTATTTATGGTACTGATCTTAACTGAATCATGCAGATGGCCTGGTGCTGAATGTCTGGTCTTGCAGCGCCTCCTTAGGCTTATGTTAATAAGATGCCGTGTTTCTTCCCTGGGACCTTTGTTGGGGAATCTAAGTGCAAGTGTTCAACTCTGTAATCTCAGTGGATGGTCAGACCTTTGTGCAACTGTCTTCTCCCAAGCTTGAGATTTGTTGTGTGAAATGGTCTTTACCTGATACTACCTTCACTTGTTTCCCCAACTTGTCCACCCTGTAACAACTGCTCTGCTAAGCAGATAAACAGACATGAAAAAGAAGAGGTTTCCTCCTACTTATTCCTGCCAGGTTTAAGCTTCAGTGGATATTTTGCATGTTAAGAGTTCCAGCTTTCTTGTAATACTGAAACCCAGCTTTGGCAAGTTAGAGGGTGGTAGAGCCAGCAGTGTAGTTTTCAGGAGCCTGGCAGTGGTTAATCCTAGCAAGCCTCAAATGCCTGGAGAACTTTCTGCCCCACTGTTGGGGCTGTCAAATGGATCTAATGTTGGGGTTTTAAACTCATTATGTTTATTACTTATTACTGACTGGTTTTTTTGTCCTTTTAGCTTACAAAGAGATTGCAGGGCAACCCGTACAGGTAAGAGACAACTCAGGTACAGTGTAATTCACCTAAAACTTTTCACGTGTGTGTTATGGTCCCTCCTACCACGTATGTGATAGATCTCCATAGTAACTGCAATTAAACTGTAGCATCTGGAGATAAAAACTCACCTCACTGTGGGTGAAAAGAGGAACTTGCAACACTTAAAGCAGGGCTTTGTCAGGGTGGCTGAAGTGAAATTAGAAAGGGAAAAGGATACCTGAAATGAGCATGTAACCCTGAGAATGTAACTGAAGTCCCCAAACGTTTACATTATGGACCTGATCAATAACTCTCAGAGTTTGTTTAATTATCAAGTGTATTTAGACTCTCTTAATGTGGTGTTTAATAACAAAACCAGCTTCCCCCCCTCCATCTTGTTATGTTGCTGTATGGACAGCTTTGTTGAGATCGGTTGTGCTGGGTTGTGGGGGTTAGGTTGGTCTGGGTTTGGGGTTATTTTTTCTAAATATAAATTGCCTCACTGTAGGTGGAGAAGAAAGTAGCATGTTTTGATTCACTGAGACCATCCATAAAACATTTCAGAAGCACAGACCCCTGAGCTTGTCTAGTTTAGTCCCTCACTGAAATGTCTGCTCTTTTCCTAACAAATAACTTACATACCTCCTGGGGATAGCCAAACTTTACATTTCCATCTGCATTTATCTTGCTCTCTAATTAAAGAGGAACACTTTATATAGAACTATTTAGCATCTAGAATGTGAAAGGGGTGTCTCTCAGCTAGTATCTCTTGGATATAATTTATTTCTCTTTTCCAGTGCCTCAGTAATGGTTCGATGGCTGAAGTCTGTTTTTACCCTACATGCATCCTACCTTTCCACAGTAAGTATTTTTCATTCATGCCAATGCACTTGCGTAAAACTAGATTTAAATGCTTAAATAAATGTATATTCTTCCTTCAGGAATCTGCTCTCTGCATATGGCAGTGCCCAAATCAATGCATAGAGGGCTATGCTTACACCACTGCTGCTGAACCTACTGCACATTGCTGATAAATTGTTTGTCTCAGTCATTCCTGACGTAATTATAGCCATCCCAAAGCCAAACCAAGATAAGTTATGTCACACTTGTGAGAGGGAACAAAATTACTGCCACAGAGTAATCTAGCCTGTGTCACTAGATCTTACAGAACTAAGTTTTCTTTGTTCTGGTAATGCTCATATTGAGACTGTCTTGGGCATGGCCAGATTTATAGGGTAAGGGTGTGCCAAAGTTGGCAGGGTAGGAAGTAATGCTGTAGCTTCTGGATTGAAGTCCAGCCTTGCCTTACAAATGATGGATACAGCACTTGCTGGGTTAAGAAAAAGACATTTGGGCACTGTCAGTCCTTTCTGCCATTTGTTGTAGGATTGCGGAGCGGCAGAACTTGCACACGTTGCTGAGGCTGCATTTGGGCACCGGTGCATGTTCAGTTCCCACTTAGGCAGCTTTCTGAACAGTGCTTCACCCCTGCGTGCGGCAGTGACTGCGGAAAGGAAAAGGAGTCTGAGAACTGCCGTGCTTTAAAAGTAGATGATATTTCTAGACATGGCTAAGCGTTGATTGATCAGGCTGCAGGTGGTTCCTGTGAACCCTCAGCTCTCTCTTCTGTCTAGAATCATGTAAGCAAGTGTTGCTTGCCCCAAACATACAAAAATAGTTTAAAAAACCAAAAACATTTGGAATGTGTTTGTTAACAGCTTCATTTTTTTTTCATCCGTCTCTTCTCCCAAGTTGCCAGACCTTATTCCTCAGCTGGGAATGTTATACCAGTTGATGGAGAGCAGAGTCAAAACTTTGCAAAAGCTTTCCCGTCTGCATGGAAGACTCTTCATTCTTGTCACCCAGGTGAGCTTCAACTACATAACATGGGATGTGCAGGGGTATTGTTTGCAGACTTCACTTCCTGTTGGGACTGCATCTGATGGGATCTGTCCTGGGGACCTTAATGCAGCTGCTCTTCAGCGACGCTGATAACGCTCAGAGCAGTCCATTAATTGACTGTCCTGTCAGTCCCTGCTCACTGGGAGTGTTTTGTCCTGCCAAATGTATCTGCTCGCCCACAGAGTTTTAAAGAGGAATGAATAGGAGGCACTGGGCTGCTTTGGAGCAGATGCCTCTCTGATTTTACTTTGTCATTTTTACTTTTTTGGCTGTTGAACCAGCACTGTAAGTGAATTAATGTGTGCTACCCATAATGTAGATTTCATTTACATTGTTAAAGAGTTTTGTTGCCTTTTAAGGTTGAAATATATGATTTAAGCTTAGGCTAATCTGCAAATTCCATTCAGGTTGCAGCATCACAAACAGTTCAGGATGTACCCGAGGTTAATCAGACTGCAAAGCTGGTCTATGAGGATGGTAAGTGTTGTATGCTAAGTGGTGCTCAGCTCCTGAATTCACGTGACAGCCTACACTTGATGGCTGTTCATCATGCTCCTGTGCTTATCTCTACCAGTGTACAGTCTGCAAATAGATGGGTTTTGTGAGATGTCTGATGTCCGTGGTAGGAAAATCAGTGGCTAATGATGTGGACATCTTGTAGTTAGTTACTTCTTCCTTCCCTTCCTTTTATCTCCTTTAATTCCCTCTCAGCCTTGCTTCACAAATGAAGAAATCAGTGAATTGGAAGTTCAATGTGCTGCTTTAACTTACCTGGCAACCTAAAATTCCTAGTGTTACCTGCCCTTGTGGTAAGGTAGATACAGTGAAGGCACTGCTACGTTTTGAGTCAGCAGGACATCAGTGTAGGGGATGTCCGTGTGTGTGAGTGCACACTTCCAGTTTGGCTTTTTTCCTACTGTGTCTTCACCCTGTGCACTGGTAATGGAAGTGACCTGGTCTTAACTGATGCTGGTTACCTCATCTCCAGGTAGAATTAGTTTGGGTATGGAAATAGCACAGTTTGAAGACTTGGCAGCATGTGGGACTGGACTTTGATTGCACAATGACATTTCAAAGCCTGTTCCCCAGACTGAGAGGTTGTTTTCTCTTTGCAGACTCCTCAGAGGACGAAGGCTCAGATGATGAGATGATTGCAGATAAAGACTCTGACGTAAGTGGAGTCAGACCAGATCTTCTCCTATTTGCTTGTAGCAGAAATGGTGTGACTGACAAAGGTTCTAACATTTCTGTTTTATTTTTTCCCCAGGAAAACTGGGATGAAGATGAAGAAAAAGAGGAGCAATCTGATGAACAAGACATGACTGTTGAAAAGGAAATCAATGGTGATTCTGATTTGGAACCAGAAAATGAAAGTGAAGAAGAATAACAGCACGAAAGAGTAATTTTAGCGGTTTGAACAAGTGGGCCACCAAGCTCTTTGATTCTGGATCCTGTTGCTGAAAGATGCTGTATTTGCATATCAGGAGTGCAGAGCATTGCACAGCCTGTGTGCAGAGGCACCTGTGGGGCACTGCATTTCTGAATCCAGAATGTTTAACCGTGCCAGCCTTCTCTCGCCCTCCTTCCCTGCGCTTACTTAGAGAAACATTTCCTCCACCACCTGGTCAGATTATGCCTGTCATGTGGACATGCATTTGTATCTCAAGTGAAATAAATCTGCCACCGCTGTTTGTGTGGGAAACTTGGTTCAGCTTTACATTGAATTTGTTTCAAATATTCAAGGATCAAAGACAACTGGTCTATACCTTTCCATGCTTCAGTTAGCAATAGCAAGTGGGCATCCTGCTGATTTTTTTTTTTAAGAAAAAGGAAACCGAGAAAAGAAAAAAAAGATATTTTTGTAATATTTAAATTCTGTCCTGAAATTCTTTTCTTCCCCTCTTTCATTGGCTTAGCCATACTTTGGCAATATGTAAATGCCAACTCAACTTAAAAATGGATTTTTCTTTTTTCTTTTTTTTTAACAAATTTGAACTCAAGACTTTTATATGTACAAATCAATGACTTTTCTTGTGCTTTAAAAGGACATTAGAACTATCACTGGCTCCTAATTTTGTTTTAATGGAGGCTGTATATAAGTTTAATGCTAACCCAGAGGACAGACCATGTTGAGTTGGGTGGGGAGAGGGGAGTGACACAGGGAAAGGAGAAGGTGAACGCTTGTGAATACATAGCACAGAGCTATACCTTTCTTACGGATTTTTAATCTCTCAGTGGCAGAACAAGGACAGCTATTTGCTCAGCTAATGGAAGCTGAAGTGGTGCAAACACGTTTTTAAGAGCAAAACAAGGTAAAGTTTTGAGCCATTCACCACTATAATGTACAATAATATATTTGTCTATAAATGGAGCTGTTGCAACTAAATACCACCCTCTTTGTAAAGTGAATAAATATACATCTCTTTTACCAAATACCTGTCCTGTGGTGTTTGTTGAGAGAGACTTTAGGTAGCTTCAGGTGGTGGTTAAATGCTGCTTGTAGAAGGCAGATTTCTAGTAGGGGAGGAAGGCAGCCTGAACGGTTATGATGTTCTGCAAAGCATCTGTTGTTCCAGACTTCTTGTCTCCCTCCCTTTCAGTTGTATCCATTGATTTGTCCACAGCTTGGCTCGCACTGGGGTTGCAGCGCTGTCTGGAAGTGCAGGGCATTGTGTCACGTACAAAGCTGGAGGAGACGTTCTTGGGTTTGGAGAGCTGGAGGTACGAGGGCAGCAGGTGGAGGCTTTCAGTCTTCAGAGGGTTTTAACTGACACTACTGTATAAATCTGGGCTTTATTTGCTTTCAGTTCTGAGACGACATGAAAATACGTGCCAACACTTGTACACTTTCTGTACTTGAGCCCCCAAAACGAGGCTGAACTGATGCGTCAGTTTTTAACCAATCCTGCTGTCACTCTGTGCAGGCAGGCTTTGGCTCAGCCAAGAGAGGGGGTGTGAATGGAGGGGTGTTCTCTTTTGAGTGAGTGCTGGTCTGCTGAGCTTTTGAGGTGTGGAGTAACGCAAGCAGCCGGCTTTGTTTTGGTCCTGCAAGGTCCTACCTGTGTCTGCATCCCAGCCCTTCCAGAAGTCAAAGCAGAAGCCCTGGACTGGGATGAAAGGAGCAGGCCAGAGTATCCTGTTTGCACTGTTTGGGTGTGGGGAATGGTGGCATCGGGAACTTGCCACCACTGCCCCTTGTACCTGTAAGGATGGCATAACCTGTGTCCATCATTCTTAGGCACCAGAAACTGTTCCAGGAGTGGAGGTGGGAGACAACCCGGCAGCAGGAAGGGGATTTTGTTCATTCTTGGTTCTCACAGACATTGAGATTCTGCCAGTCTGTTTCAGTGACAACCAGCTGGTGGCAGGGTGTGAGTCCTGGTCTCTTGCTTTGGGGTTAGGACAGCCAGGTCACCCTGCCCTCAGCCCTCAAGCAGCTGCTCTGTGTGACACTGGCTGTGGCAGCTGCAAGCAGTTGTGCTCCTTGGTCAAAAATTGCCCTCACCTGAGAGCTAATAACTGACAATGCTGTGCACTTTCTAATCCTTAAAACGATGTGCAAAGCCAAGGTCTCAGCCAGTCGAGGACTAACTGTGTCCTTTGTCTAGAGAAAGAGGCTGGAAATGAGACAGGTCCTCCCTTCTAATCTAATCCTGGTAGTTTGGGAGCAATGAACAGAATGGGGAGGACAGACCAGCTGCTCGTTCGGAGCAGTGGAGGTTGGATGAGAATTTGTGAGAAGTCCAGCGTGTGTCCAGTGCAAACCTCTGCAGTTAAGCAGCCAAGAAATCAATAGGGTGGAAACCCTCAGGTGTAACTTTTGGTTTTACTTGCCCAGCTATTATCGTGTCTCATTTATAGGTTTGTGTTTACTGTCTGTCCAGGCACCACTGCAGGGCCTCTGGGATATTTGTTTGCTGTGTTTCATGCGGTGGCCTTCCCAGTTAACACAGTCGGTTTATCTACTTCTGTAAGGAGCAGTACCAGAGATGGCCAGCGGGTGCCAGACCAGCTCCACAAAATTCCTTGCATCGCCGGGCAGCAGGAGCAGCCCGTGACTCGCCTTTGAGGATGGTGTAAGTGCACCGTTACTCAATGCACCCTGCTGTAAGGTGGGGTGGTTCACGTTCTTGCCTCTTGTTACGCTCCTGCTTCCAAAGGGACTCAGTACCCCACCAGCACTTGGGGTGAGAAGTGTTTGTTGCCTCTCTTCCTAAGGATTTCAGTGTTCTGATTCTTGGAAGTTTCATAGGGGAATAAGAGCTGCCTGTGTGGGATGTGCACCTTTGCCTGTTAAACGCTGTGCAGTGTCAGAGTTATGGATGTTTTGCTTTTGGCCTCCCTCTGTGCTATGGGAAGTGATTTAATTTGTTTTTTAAGAAACCCAACAAAACAAACAAACACATTTTTGGGTTCATCCTCTAATTGACTTTTGCTAATGGCTTCTCTGTCCCAAACCAAGTATCTCAGTGACCTTGGTTAAGTAGAAACAAACGAGCAAAATGTGCTGTTGGAGAGGAGGGGGATGACATGGAAGGGAGAAAATAAGGAAAGGTTTAGGATGCACAACTAGTTCTTAGAGAATTCCTGATTCCTGACAACATCAGCATATAGACATTTGAGAACTGCACCTGAAAACTGTGGAGATGGCACACAGCCTGATAGCCAAGTTCTCGTTCAGGCTGTCTTGTGATGAAACATTGGCTTGGTACAGTATTCACCCTTCTTTGTGTGGAAGAGAACTGCTTGGTGATAAGGAAGACTCGTTTTCTGTGCAGTCCTGCCCTTTGCCCCTTTAGCCTCTGCATAAACCAAGATAAAGTCTCCTAGAAACTGATCCAGGGGCTTTGGGGCTGGTTCCCTGCTCCCTGGAAGGAGGGGACTGGAGAGAGAGGCTTAGAGCAGACTCTCTTTCCTTGCAGGAAAATTGGCATCACCAGGACTCTTTTCATGTCCACATCAACAAAAGTATTGAAAATCTTCCCACTCGGAATTGGGTGAGACCATTTGCGACCCTCCCCAAAAAGGCAGTGTGGAGCTAAGCCAGATTGGAATGATCTCACACAGACTGGTACAGGAATGGATGCAGGACTAGTACAGCTGCCTCAAGTTGGAAGTTCCTGTCGTCAGATCGAGGAAACATTTCCTGTCCTTAGTGAATCTGGCTTTCTGGGAAAGGGGGCTGACAGTGAAGGCTGGTAGACTCTGCTTTTGCTGGAGTTGCAGTGTGCTTTCTGTAATGCAAAATATCCCATGGTGTGAACTCTGGAAGTGGAGGAACACGGGCAGCTGTAGTGGCTGTTTCATCTGACTGGCTGCCAGAACGTGTAAGTTGGAAGGAGCTTGGGTCCTCTGCAAACCTGTGGTTCTCTGAAGCCTATGCTGTGTTCAGGCTCCTCAAAGCAAGGTGTATGGCTCAAATGGAGTTTGTAGAGACAGTTAAAGATTTGGGAAAGGGGTACATTTCATCAAGGAAGTTAATAGGATGAGGGGAAGGCTGTTCCAGAAAATACGAACTCTGGTGGATGCTTCAAGCTAAATTGCCTTTAAATAAAGGGAGTTTCAAAGTGACAGTTCTTGTTCTACAGTTCCCTCATTCCAGTGAAATATGCTTATGGGAAAGGTTTTCCCTCTCTCTGTATGTCAATTACTCTCTAAGGTAATTCCACAGAAGATTCCCCTTGTAAGGCACTGAAACCTGTGCTTGTTGCTTCATGAGGGAGTGTGATAACAATTTTGGTGCTTCCAAGGGCTGTTGCACCCCCTTTCCCAGTGTAGCAGGTTTAGTTTGTAACCAGGCAGAAACACCAATTAAGTGTAGTGGTTTTGTTTGCATTTCTTGCTTTCTGTGAGATAACAATTAGGAGAAAATGCAAAGCAGGCTCTAAACTTTAAAGAATATAAAGAAGTTTATTAACAGAACTAAAAGAAAAAGGAATAATAAGGCTTAGAATAAACCTTCAGAACACTTCCCCCCATTCTCCTCCCTCCTCCCAGTTATAACATAAAGACGTGAACTTGGGATTATTGCAGTCAGTTTACCACCTCTATAATAGTCTTTCATCAGTTCACTTAGGGAACTTTTGCCCGTGCTATGGGCTTCTCTGTAAGAAATAGTTCTCTCGTGGCTTCCAATGTCACAGCACAACAGCCACCTGGGGTGGTTTTCTGCTGGCATGTGAAAAAAAGTCCCTTCCCTCAGCTTACAGCTTTCCCCACAACGGTTTCCGAGGGTTCCATCTTAGCTAATGGGGTACTATTTTAAGGATGAGCTGTTCAAGAGCAAAGGTTCTCTTCATCCACTTCTGGGATCATCTTCATCTCTAGGAACAGAGGTCTTCTTCCTGGGAGCAAGGTTCTTCATCACTATCTATCTCTTTGTTCAGATTTCTCAGTGGATCACAGCTACTTCAACGTTTACTTTTTTTAGTACAGGCATCTTTGCTCTTGGCTAATTTGAACGCTCTGCCGCCCATGCTTATCACAAAATTACAAGGGGTTCTCTAAGGTATCACAGTCCATCACCATAGCTTTATAAAAGAGTTTCAGCTTTCAGGTTTAAAGCATCTCCTCTATCTCCTCCTTCTGGGTTTTAGCTCTTTCTTCTTCACTGACTTTTGGTGTCACTATCATGGTGTCTATTCACGTGTCTTTACCTTTCCCTTTTCCTCTGACCTGGGAGAGGATTGATGTCTGCAGATTTCATCTCTTCTGGGGAACTTAGAGCGCTGAAGGAGTCAGTCTCACCCGGGCCTGGGCCCTGAACTCAGCTGGTTGGTCACACAATCCTTGCCGGGCAGGGCCGGTCTCGGTGTGGTTTCGGTGTAAAGTTTCAGTCCATCGGCCGCACCGGAAAAAGGGGGCAGCGGGGGAGCCATCCCGGCCCGCATGGAGCTGGGGGGCCACGGCCCTGGCCCCACCCAGGCCCAGCAGCCAGGCCTGGCCAGGCCCAGCCCGGCCCAGCAGGCCAAGCGTGCAGCCCGGTTACCTGTCTGGTAAAAGCCGGAAGCAAGAGAGAGTTCCTGTGCCTCTATGCGGTTTCAATAGGTAAATTTTGAGAAGCGTTATTGGTCCATCAACTCAGGTTCAAACCACCACACCCAGTTTCATAAATTCTGACTTGGTTTGCCACTCTTTGCTCATTCAAGGTGTTTTCTTAACATGTAGTAGTGCTGTGCATCTCCTCAGCACCCAGCATGCTTGTGAGTGCACAGGGGCATTTGGGCACACATCCCTGGATCTCCCAAAGGTGCCTGCTGGAGAGACGATAAGCCAGCCTGATGGGTGGTGTGCTGAGCCTGTAAAAGGTGGGAATAATTAGCATTTGCATTTCTATGCAATTAATGCCTGAGTAAAACAGCACTGGGTGGCACCCACGTCCTTCTTGGTGCTTCCAAAATGTCGCCAGTTGGAAACCCCCCTGTGCACGCTGGCGGGCCAGTGAATGTCCTCCTCTGGTGTTGTGGGCAAGGCCAGCCTTGTCTCCTCACCACAGGTCAGACCCACAGCCCTCGCTGCTCCTCCTGGGTCATCTCCTTTCAGTCCCACTGTCTTTTAGGAGAAGTGCATCTTGGTGCTGACGTAAGGTGGCTCTTAGCTCAGAAGTGGGGTATTTTGCTCTCCTGGCAGCTTGAAGTTTAAATGAGATTTCAATTCAACTTGGAAATGGTACATTTGTGGAAGGACAAAATGCAGTTTGAGCAGACTAATAGTGTGATGCACAGAAAAGGGAGAGGGTGAAGTGAATGATGAGGGGAAAATTTAAGAAATGTTGAAGGGTTTTGGCTGTTTTTATTGGGGAGAGGCTGAAGCATTTTAACAGAATTTAAGCTGAACTTTTCTTTAGAATTGTTTGGTTTTAAAGGGCCTTTGATATGCTAATTTTATCTCTTTTAGGTACTCACAAAAGAATCCCCAGTTATGTCAGTTTTGGCTCTTGGTGTTTTTGTTGCCGTAGTTTTTTTTTTTAAATTCAAATCCATTGAATTCATCCATCTCGAATTCAGACTTCAACCAGAACATTTTGTTTCCCTCTCGGTCCCGGCCAGGAGAGCTGCTGAGGAGTGGTACAGTGGGCAGCAGTGTGAGTGAAATCCTGCTCCAGAGCCACTCAGCAGATGTTCTGAAATGCTCTGGGAAGCAGTGGTGTCCCTGGGACTAGTCATAGTCCAGCATTTAAAGAGGGATGTATTGATGGCAGCGCTGCAATCCAAACTATTTTGAAAAGGTGACCAAATTCCAGATTGCTTCTGTTGTTCGGCCAGGCAATAAAATACCTTGAAGTACCCTTCAAAGAGGGAATATAAATACTGGGGACTGGAGGAAACAAAATGACCATCGAGGCAGGTTTTTCTTCTTGTCTTTCATTCCACAGCTCCAAGCGGTTGATTGCTTTGCAAAACGGTGGAGGACATGCAGAGGACACAAAACTGCTGTAGTATTCCCGCTCCATCCACGCTGCCTGGGACCCGTTCCCAGGCCTTGGTGGGCCATCACGTGAACAAGCCTCAGCATGTGCTCCTTTGAATGTGACCTTTGGCCCTTTGTCTCGCCCTGCATGAGCGTGTGTTCTCTGTGGGAAAGGATGCTGCCATGTTCTGGAAATGTTGGAATGGTAGGAAAAAAAAAAGACCTTCATGATCGCTTTTTAAGTAAGGCAGAGATAGCATTTCTGGAGTTTAAGTGCACTCAGGGACCATGAAGGATGCCATCCAATCCTTGTGAGAAGATGTCTGTGGAAATGGGAGTTAAATAAGCACGCTCTGTGTTTCCCAATTAGTTGGCACTGTGTGTTTCTCTGGTGCAGGAAGCTTTGCTGGTGTGAGCAGAATCTCATCTTTCATTGATTCCTTTTTTAAGTGTATTTTGAGTTTCCGTGGCTTCAAAAAGCACTTCCCAAGAGAACCAAACTCTTACCCTCTCAGCATCACTTTATTTGTCAGACCTTCTGTTGGTTATCACCTCTCACTTGCCAGGCCCAAATAAACAGAGCTGGTTTGTATGCTAGTGCTCTCTTATCTTGGCGAGAGGGAAGGTTTGGAGGGTTTCACCTGCTCCAGCTGTCTGAACTGTAGCATTCTGCATTTCCGTACTCTCAAAGGTTTTAAAGTCTGATTTCACAGGGAGCAATTCTAGCTCAGTATGTGAAGAGCAGAAAAGCTGACAGAGCATGGCTGGGAGCTGTGTGTGTGTCTGCAAGAAATCCATGTTCAGTAGAGATGGTGGGGGAACAAAACTGAGGCACCGTGCAAGTTCGGCTCAGATGTGTGCCTCGAGGGAAGAACTTGACTGCAGCCCTGTACTTTCCTTTTAGAAATACCAATTCAGCTGCAAGCACTGAGAAGCTTTTGAACAGCTGCAGCTCTCTTCCCGTGCTTTCCAGACCCTGCCAAAGGCGGCCTCCAGAGTTTTCAGAATGTTTTATGCTGGTGTCTCTTGCCTTTGTATTTGAGCTATCTTGGAGCACCCAGAGCGGGTTGTGTGAAGTCTGGTCCCCCCATGTTTCTCTTGTAGCTTACATGGAGATGCTCCATAGTTCATCTCCCCTTGTCACTCCAGTGGAGCAATGTCACCTGTGGTGGTTGACCCTGGCCAGCTACAAGCTGCCCACCCAGCTGCTCTCTTGCTCCTCTTCCTCCTTAATGGGACAAGATGGGAGAAAGATGGAAAAAAGCTCATGGGCTGAGGTAAAGGCAGGGAGATCACATCCCAATTCCCATTGGAACTGTGGCAGCACAGGCCTCTCCTTACAGAAGCCCTGCTGTGCCACCCATCTCTGCCTGTGGAGGGTGGACATGGTTGTGGAGCTGTGACTTCCAGCTGCCAGCACTGTGCATGAAGCCTGAGCAGGTATTTATAAATCAGCTCCTGGGCTGAGGAGGGCTGTGCAAGCTGGGGTTCTGCTGCAGAGACTGCTTCTGTAATAACCATGGTAGCCACTCCTATTCCTGTATTATTTATCACCCCAGGGCCTTTGAGAGCTTTGCAAAGCTTCCCAATCATCATTTGTATTTTCAGGTGGAGACAGTACCCCGTCAGCAACTAAAGTTCACTTAAGATCTGCGGCCTGCAGAGGTCCTAAACATTTTTTCCAGCCTAAAGACTTCTAATTCTCTGCAGGACACACAATGAATTGGCAGCAAATCTAGCCCAGCTTCTGCAGACTTCCACTTTTTCATGCCCTTCTTTGGCTTTGCTCACTTTTGGACAGTGGAAGTGAACGCAGTGGGGAAACATGGTGTTTTCTGTCAGGTCAGTGAGCCAAACCATCGCAGGGTTTTGTCAGCCAGCCCCAATGTGTTGCATGTTCACAGCTGGAGGCTCTTTTTTTGTCTTCCTCCCTGCAAGCACTACAGTTTGCTGCAGAGACAGACTATCATTACTGCTTTACCTCTTTGTGGCCTCTGGCTTGCCCAAGGCAGATGCTGCCAGCTGGCTGGTACTGACTGGAAAATAGGCATTTGTCCTGCACTGGGTCCTCTGGGCACCGTGGTGTGGGGCTCTGAGCATCAGGGCAGATGCAGGACTGCTCTGCAGGCATCAGCACATGAACACTTAGGCTCTCTAGGGACTTCAGTGCCTGTGGAGTTAGGTGATACCTTGCAGGCTGGGTGAATGGAGGCTTTAAATATGTCAGGGATGCCTGAATGGTGGATGCAGGCCCTGAGAAAGACAGAGGTGCTTAACTGCTGTAAAGAGCAGAGAGTAACTGCTGAGCTGTGGGAACTGTTATATTTTAAGGTTTCTACAGAGCTAAGAACAGTACTGGGACTTGAGTGGAATAAATAGAAGAGTAATAAAATGGACAATTAAACTGGTCACTTTGGAGGACATGGTCAGGATTTCACATGTCAGCCCTGTACCTCCTGCTCCCAAGGCTTGTTACTCATCATGAAACATTTCAATACTGTGAGAAACAAGTCAGTGAACTTGGCTTTCGCTGAATATTGTATGAATTGATATTGAATACTGTAATGTTGATTTGGGGAAATGTTGCGATAATGATACGTGTTAAGGTAATGATACATGCTAAGGCTGTTCGGTGATTGTTGGGGTGGTCTGGTTGTGGGGTTGGTTTTTGCAGGGGTTGTATGATTTGTGTGTTGTGATGTTAGCCTTGCAAGTTTTGCAATGGAACGGGCTGTTGCTAGCCAGACTTCGAAGAAACAACCATAAAAGGAGTGAGATTCCATCCCGTGAGGACCCCGACAGCCACAGCTACAGAACTGCGCCGGCGCCTAAAAGAGTGATGGGGGCGGGACTATGCAAAACTGTAAAAATAAATATGCATAAGGCTGATGCAACCACAGGGCTATAAAAGGCGGGACCGCCATTTTTGTGACCGAGCCTCTGGCATCGTGTTATGCTCCCAGCACTGTCCCTTTTGCTTTGCCGATTTTTTTTATAGCTATCTCAATGAGTTTTTAATAACTAATTCCCATATGGGATCTGGGTTGTTTGTAACAAATACAAAACTTACATCCTGTGTTACATCTGAATGAAACTGCTTCAGATCATTGAGAATTTGGATGCTCACTTGCAGCTGTCCTGGATTTCTGCAGGCCTTTGTGCAAACCTGCAGTAGGCAGAGTGCCTGGAGTTGGCTCGGGCCTTTATGAAAGATGTGTGGAACAGTAAGCAGGGCTCTCCTAGCAGAAAACTGCTGGCCAGCGATCATATTTTAGTAGTGCCCTGCGATGGCTTCACACAGCAACAGCCCCAAGGCTGCTGAGAGGGAGGCACAGAGGAAGACAAGGCTCTTATTTCTGAGGGAAATTCTCGGACAACAAACCAACCTGAGCTGTCAAACAGCTAACCTGACGTATTGAGATACGGGCCAAAGGGGAAACCTTGCCGTGTGTTTGCTCAAGGCCGGGTTATGCTCAAGGCAAAGGTGTGTCCGTGTTCTTGGCTCCTTCTCTCCTCATTGTGTCCGGCAGGCACGGGAGCCCACAGCTCCTGCAGAAACCACCACAGCACTCAGTGGGAGCAAACTGGTGTGCGCTCCTCACACAGAGCTCTGGTGTCCAGCACGGCACCTCCCTGGGATGAGGAGCTGTTCCAGTGCTCTTGGCAGGAGCTAAGGAGGTTTGGCCTTCCGATCAGCTCCTTCCTAGCTCCCGATTTGCTGCCCTGGGTAAGCCGCTGCTTGTGGCAACACTTGTTCCACAGCTGACAGCCCTGCTCTGCTGGCGAGCAGCCACTGCAGGAGCTTTTGCTGGGGACACTGAGCCTTTCCCATCTTCCTAACTAAGGAAAGCTCTGGGCAGAACTTGTCACAAGAGGACTGCGTGGGCAATGCCTTTAACATTAAATCTTTTCTCTGTGCTCATTGCCTTGCAGAGTAAATATTTGAGGAAGCAAGTTTGCTGCTCCAGAAATTCCTGCAGTCAGTCCGTTTGCCAGTAAGAGAACACAGGTTTGGGATGTGTAATGTCACTTTAATTGATTGTGCAGAGAAATACAGGAGCACTCCTTGTGAGCTGTGTGTCCAACCTAAGTGAGCTTGCCTCACTTAAGAACTCACTTCTAAGAACTTAAAAAAGTGGGGAGAGGTGGAATCCGTAGCACAAGGATCTGCATTGTGATTCTCCCACAGGCCTGAGGTCTGTTTTGATTTACTGGGTGCTAATGATCCTAAGAAGCTGGACATTCCAGAAGATTCATTTCCGTTTGATGAAACCAGCAGAAGGGTGACAAAGAGTTCAGTTTCTGTTTACTGACACATCACCAGGGCCTGGAGCTGTTCAAGTGCTGCTGTGTTTGGCTTTTCCTCTTCAGAAAGTCGTTTTGTAACACCTTTTTTCACTCAGCCGTGAGTGACTGCCACTGGCCTCCTCTGTACCAAGAACGGCCCCAGCTCGTTTTCCATGCTCCGATCAGCACAGCAGATGGTGAATCCAACACATCCAGGGCTCCCCCAGGCTGCAGGAATATTGCTTTGCCACCGTCATTCCAGCTGCAGTGGTTTCGCTGCAAGTGAGAAAGGGGTGGTTCTACATAGCTCTGCTTTTGGTGTTTTCCATATCACTTAGCTGGCCTCACTTAGGTTCTGTGTGCTGAATTTAGGCAATTAAGCCTTTGGGCACTATGAAGGGAGGTAATAAGTAATGCGCTTCCCGGTGACGCTGTATAGCAAGCTAGTTTGGAGGTAGAACTGCTTGGGAGAGGAAAAAACCGGAGACGTGGAAGCTAGCTTTGTGTTACAGGTAAGCCAATGGCAGAGACAGCTACAGGATACACTCATTTCTGGTATTTAACTTTCACTTGGGCATTTTTAATACCTTAGGCAATGGGGTGTGGTCCTCTTCATTTAGGAGGTGATCTTAACCAGCCAAGAATTGCCACTGACATATTTCCTAGCTATTATTCCTGTGAAATAGGACCTAGGAAGATATACGTGACTCCCTGCTTCATGTGCTAGTCCCACTCACAAGGGGTCCCACAGAGAGCTTTGGCTGGAACACAGGGGAACGGCAAAGTTCATCATCTTTGGAGAAAGGGGCAGGCAACTCAGGAGGACTCTAGGGATGTTGTGGGGTTATGCAGAAACAAAATTAGAAGGGACAAAGCCCAAGTTTAATCTGGGTACTGCAGTGAAATCATAGAATCACAGAATGATTTAGATTGGAAAGGACCTGAAAGATTCCCTACTTCCAAAGCCCTGGCTGTGGGCAGGGACACCTTCCACTAGACCAAGTTGCTCAGGGCCCCATCCAACCTGGTCTTGAACACTTCCAGGCTTGGAGCATCCACAGCTTCTCTGGGTAAACTGTTCCCAGTGCCTCACCAGCCTCGCAGTAAAGAATTTCCTCCTAGAAATCTGCAAAAGAGAATAAAAATATTTCTGTAAATACACCAGCAACAAAAGGAGGGCTAAGGAGAATCTCTGTCTTTTATTGGATGTGAGGGGAAACATAGAACAAAGGACGAGGAAACGACTTAAGTACTTAATGCCTTCTGTGCACCAGTCTTTAAAAGTAAGATCAGTTGTTCTTCAGGTACCCAGCCCTGTGAGCTGGAAGGCAGGGAGAGGAGCAGAATGAAGCCCCCCTAATCCAAGGGGAAATGCTTAGTGACTTGCTATGCCACTTAGACACAAGCAAGTCTGTGGATCCGGATGGGATCCACTCAGGGGTACGGAGGGAGCTGGTGGATGTGCTCACCAAGGCACTTTCAATCACTGGGCATCAGTCCTGGTTAACTGGAGAGGTCCCAGGTGACTGGAAGTCAGGAGATGGGACAACCATCGACAAGAAAGGTCAGAAGGAGGATCTGAGGAACTACAGGCCTGTCAGTCTGAACCTGGTGCCAGGGAAGGTCGTGGAGCAGATCACCTTGAGTGCTATCCCACAGCAACCAGGCATCAGAGCCAGCAACCAGGACAACCCAGGCATCAGAGCCAGCCCACGTGGGCTTATGAAAGGCAGGTCCTGCTTGGCCTAGCTGATCTTCCATGACAGGGTGACCCTCTCAGTGGATGAGGGAAAGGATGGATGAGGGCATTGCCTGCCTAAACTTTAGTAAAGCCTTTGACACCGTTTCCCACAGCACCCTCTGGGAGGAAGTGGCTGCTCTTGGCTTGGATGAGTATGCTCTTCCCTGGGTAAAAACTGTCAGGATGGCTGGGTCTGGGGAGTCCGGAATTANCAACCCCACGGAAGGCTGCAGGCTGGGGGCAGAGTGGCTGGAAAGCTGCCCAGCAGAAAAGGACCTGGGGGTGCTGCTTGGCAGTGGCTGAACGTGAGCCAGCGTGTGCCCAGGTGGCCAAGAAGGCCAGTGGCATCCCGTCCTGGGATACGCTTTAGTGGTGGCCTTGGCAGTGTTTGCGGTCTCAAGTTCCTGGGGGGACTCTGTGATCTTAAAGGTCTTTTCCAATGGAAACAGTTCTGTGATTCGGAACCTCCATTCCTTGTTTGGAAGGATGCAGTCTCAAACAGACCCGCATTTGTGTTTTTACAGAATGTCATTTATAAAAATCAGTAATTGGCTTTTGCAGGTTAATTGTTGCCCAGTGACCAGGTGGTAGGCTGTTAATTGAGTTAAGTTTAGTAATTAGGGAGTTAATTCTTAATTACTCCCCAGTTATAAAATTGTTATGGTGTTCCTGTTGTCCCAGTTAAATATCTTCAAGTTCCATTTATTGTGTGAAATAAGATACCACCCCTTTTATTTATTAAAGTCACCAAATCTTAAATTTTACCCCATTAATTTGTAAGACTTTTATAACATTTAGTTGCCCATCTTTAGATTTCCTTTCGAGTAGGGGCACCTTTTTCTCTCTCCCTAAAATGCTTTAAGTTGACTTTTAAGTGTCATTTTCCTTTTAAGTTGGAATTCTGCACTAGTAGAAAGCAATTTGTCTGTGAAAGATATTATTTGACCTTCCCTCCTCCTCCCCTCTTATTGGAAAAGTTGTTTTATTGTTTCTCGTTGACTTCTCGATGATTTGGAAAGAATTGTGAATTTATTAATGTTTTAAAGTTGTGTTCTGCCTCTGTTAACTCGGGTTTAAGTTTAGCTTGTTACAGGGACATCAGACGCCCATTAGGGGCCAGGAGCTATTTTTAGCCCAGAACCGTTGATCTGCAACTGGGCTCCATGGCAACGCTGAATACTAATGAGGGCTTTTCCCGCCATTTATCCCTGATGACATCACTAAGAGACTGTCCCCTCCCATCTAACGAGCCATTGGTGGATGGACTTGACATCACCAGGAGAGCAACCAATTATCACCTGCCATGGGGGCTGGACTGTGGGCAGTTCTGGGCGTGGCCAAGGGGGTATACAAGTGGCCGCACGGGGAGTGGAGCTCGCCTTTTAGCCCCTGGCTGGCAGTAGGGCAGCTGGGCGCTGTGGTGTCTGGCCTCAAACTCTTCCTACAGATTGGATTAAGCATTTCTTTCTTGGAATAGTTAGGACAAACCAGCGGTGCTGGTTTCTGCCCTGGGCAAAGAGCCTTTTTGGTCAAAGGACTCTCCGATCCCTGGTTCCTGGTTTACTATTATCTTAACTTAAATTTGGCTTTTGTAGTTTCTTCCTAATTATTTCTAAAAATAAACTAATTCTATTTTTAATCAAAACAAGAGTTGTTTCTTATTTCTAACACAGAATTCAGCATCTGCTTTTCATTGAAAGCAGCAGGAATCAGGCTTTAAATGCTCT
>VXAZ01009904.1:0-45365 GCA_013399875.1 Gymnorhina tibicen
TAATGATGTGCTGGTTTTCCTAATGGAGAGGACAAGAAAGTTCCTTGCGATCCCTGTAAAAAGTGTTGTCTTGGGTAGTCTAAGATAAGCAAACTTTCAGTAGAGATGCATTTAGAGTTGTTTTCTTGGTCAAGAAAAGGGAGGGAGCCTGAGTGTGTGTGGTTTTGGTGGAAAAAATAAAAGGTTCACATCTGTTTTACGGTAAATTATAGGGAGGGAAGCTACTCCCTGGTGGCTGAGTATATTTCAGTCTTGTTTTCTCTTAGGAGAAAATTGCAGAGAGATCTTGGCAACCGGTGGATCAGTCATTGACTTTGTGAGAGACACTGCACAACTGATTCATATTTAGCAGTGCTCTGTCCCCTGCAGGTGCAGAGCTTGTATGATGGATAGAATAACACCTCTGATGGTACTCCTGGCACTTGAATATAGGCTATGGGGAAGAAACAAGCTCTTTTGCTCTTTACCCTTGAAGTGGTCTCATGAAAACACCAATACTCCCCTTCAAAGATCAAAATTTTTTGCTTAATTCCCATTGTGTACTATTTGTTTTCAACAGACCTTTGCTCTCTGCAGCTTCTAGAGACAGTGAGAAGCCTTCCATTGCCTTTTTGTACAAAAGAACAACACATACACTAATCTCACACATATGTCATCCCAAAATGCTATCAATGTGCAGCATCAGAAATTTGTTCATGTTCTAGCAGCAGTGCTATTCGTGTGCACAACTACTCCCTTTTTGGGAGCATGCCACTACATATTGGTGAATATTGCTGAATTTATTTGGGGTCCATCGTCACAATCAGTTTCATCTAGTATTGAGTAAACATCAGTAGAGTTTTCCTTTGTGTCTGTTGGGCGTGTTCTTTGTGATTGAGCCTCATGGCCTGGTTGGGCTCAATGATCTTAGATGTCTTTTCCAGCATTAATGATTCTATGGCAAGTGTTACTTCCAGAGAAATTGGCACCTTACGCATTCTCCCAACACTGAAGCTGTTGACCCAGTCCAAATCTTTCTCAGAGTGCAAATATTTTTCTTTGGCAGAGTAGTGAAACAAACCAAGAAACCAGGAAAAAAAGGTTATAACCTGTTCCCCAGTCTACATCATACAGACCCCAAACCATCATAACTGAACAGTACAAAGCTTGGGATGAGCATCCAGGGATTATTTAGCCTAGCAAAAACAAATACATATAACACTGTGGGTGTGGGATAATTTCACAAAAATAAAACCTAACTTGAGCATCTTCTGATAGTGTTGGGGACAAAGTAGTTTCTCCTATCTTCTGTCAGCTTGTACAAGGCTAAGCGTGATCCCAGGTAGGGCACATCTCATCTCTGTGGGGTTTTGTGCCTATCTACAACAGGGATAATGTATACACATCTCCAGTCACTTTTTGTAAATGATTTTGCAGACCAAATGCACTGTAAAAGTGTTAAATAAGTACATTTCCCCTGAGATCCTGAAATGACCTAAAAGATGTGTAGCAAAATATTAACTCATCCTCTATACGGAGAAGTACACTGCCCAAGGGACCTGGCATGAGGTTTTTCAAACCTCAAAAGCTGCTTCACAACACAAGCTGGTGCTGATGGATTAGCCCTCAGACAATGGATGTGGGATGACTTGGCTCTGAGTGAGTGATGGGGAACAAGATGTTGAGTGAAGCTGTTGAAACTCCCACCAGAGGTGAAAAGTTCTTGTAGAGTGGAAGAGAAATGGAAAAGGTTAAGCCGGTGTTTCAGTCTCAGACCATAAGTAGTAACAGTCAAGAAAAAAAAAGAGACAAAAAAGCAACCTTTATTTTTGGTGAGAATTTGTTCTTAAGCAGCCTTCTGTTAACTTGAGCAGAGGTTGTTAAATGTGAAATTGTAGTATTGGCATTGGAGTACTCTGCTCTTCATAGATACAAAATAGGAGAGTGATGTGGATGCATGAAAACAAGATGAAAGCAATGGATCTCCCACAAGATTTGCATACTTGACAGATTTAACTGACCTGTTAAAAGTCTAGATTTTGAGAGCAGAGAACATATTTCAGATAATTTTCAGCCTTTTAAGAGTTAATTCTTCATAAGAAATCAGCATTTGCTTAACCTAAAATAGCCACTAGGACAAAACAATTTTTACTGGATGTAGGGTGACGAATTAACTTGACGGCATTCTGTTCTGTATGTCTCAGTCTGTATCTCAGCAGAGAAAAAGATGCCAAATTTGGAGCTATGATAGATAGTTAATCACTATGGAAGGGAGCACGGAAACTTTGGGTGAATAAAAACCATGTAACTCCCAAAAGTTTTCATGGTAGAACAATAGGTAATGAAGTAGACATGGAAAACAACAGCTTTTCAGGGTTAAAATATATTTTCATGGAAAAATAGTATTTTCTTAAAATTAAAACACTGGAACTATTGAAGAAAAGGGACTCAAAGATCCCAACTCAGCCTCAGCTCAGGATTTAGGACAGTTTCTGTTCTTATAAAGTTGAGACAAAAACAAAAGCGGTTCAGAAAATAATTGTTTTGGGCATGGTAAAGAAGATCCAGCAAAGCCAGTAAGGTCTGTGTTCACAGGAGGGAAAAATATTATATTCCTTTGTTTTTGCAAGGAAACAAACCAATGAAATACATACAGAAAATGGAATCAATTTCCGTTTCCTGTGAGGCAGAGTCATTCTCAAAAAGGTATATTCAAAGCAGTAAAGCAGGTCATGGCAGCAAGGCTACTTCCTTGTTTTGACACAGGAATGCTGTTTCACATTTCAAATACATTATGGGAAAATATCAAACCTTTATGATGGCACACAGGGATACTGAACTCTGCAGGTAGCTCTTCATCTGCAGAAAAGCATGCCCAAGAGAGGAGTGGATAAAGAGAAGTATACAAGGATTTGATTTAAGAAAACCCTGTCCAGATGCCTTTGAAATGTAGGCTGTGATCAGCAAAGCTGCAAAATAAAATCCTGTAAAAAAGCAATTAAGAGATAGCACAGGGTGACAGGTGTAGCCTATTCTTCACCCTAAAACCAAAGTACTGCTAGATGGGCTGTTATTTAAAGGCCACAGGATTATGAGTACTGAGATGCTGCAGAAAGCTTTATTAAAAGGACATCTGAAGGTCAGGGAAGTACTGAAAGATCTCAGAACAGTGAAGGATATTTGATATTGTCACCTTAGGAAGCATCATTAAGAAAACTCTAAGGGTCTATCACATATGCCAGGAGTCAAGAATCAAATAGAAGGATCAAGGTTAGTGGCTATGGGTGAGAGAAAGCTGACTGAAGTGAAATAGGCCTAGAGCTGTGGATAGATATAGAAATCCCACAGGGCTGAGCTAGAGTACTTCTGTATATTGACAGTTATTGATAAATTGTTGTGATTTCATAACTGCTATACACTGTTACAAGTACTTAAAACTGAGTTCCCGTTTTAAGCTCCAAAATGTCAACTCAAATGTATCCTAAGCCAGAGATACTTTCTTTCCCTCTTGTAAAACAATAGCTGGAAATAGCTTCTGAGAATGTGTTTTCAGATGCCAGGTAATGAAAGCTAAATTGTGTGTTGATAAATCTTTAAAATTTTTTTATAAGAACTAATGAAAATAATTATTTTTAACTACCTGCTTGTGAGAATAAATCTGCTTATCAGCCTAATTGCAAGCAGACACAGTCTTTCCATCACAATAAATTCAAAATGGTTCATTAAGTTCTATAAGAGGATGAAATGGATCATCTTGTTAAGACTGAGGTTGGTCTAAATAGATGATTTCTCTATGTTTGTGTTGGAATTCACAGCATACCGGGGCAAAAAAAAATGTTAATCAATTAAGGAATTGTTTGGAAGACAATGAAAGAGAGGGAAAACTAATAGCTCCTGCAAATCCCAGATCTACCTCTTGACTGAAAGCTGAGATGGAGTTTAAACCAATGTGGCTGTGAGTATGAACGTGTTGAAAGGTCAGCACTCACTTGAAGGGTAGTGCCTTGCTAAGTTGCAGTAAATCTGATGTTTTCAGGCACAGAAAGCGGTGATTTGATTTTTCCCAGTACGTGAAGAAAATGTGTGTGGGGGAACAGCAAAGGAAACTGTGCTTTTAGTATTTTCATTATGATCAGAAAAACAGCCTTGAAGATATAGCACTATCATGGCATTTATATTCTAGAAGGAAGTGTTTCATCCCTAATAGTAACTGTTGTTCTCTAACAGGAAGGATGTGGTCATTATTTTGTTCTGTTAGCTCTCCTTTTTCTCCTTTTTGGGGGGATTTAAACACACTGTGGTCCTGCTGAAACCTTCAATCCATTTCCCTGGCTGCGGCTGGCTGTAGTCAGTGGATGTGATGGAGGGATTTTATCATGGACCTGGCTCTGCATGCAAAATAGGGATTCTAACTAGGGAAGGACAAGGAGAGAGGAAAAGTTAGTGTAACATCAGAAAAAGGAATAGGAAGCATCTCAGCTCCAATTCTCTTCTTTCTTACTTTATCTTTCCTAAAAGAACTTTATTGACTTACCTGATTTTTTTTTAATTTATTTTTTTGGTCTGAACCTCTGAGAAAGAAGAGTCAAGGTCATTGTTTCCAACTTATACCTTCAGATTCTAACTTTTGCTGTAGATACAGGATGCTATTTTATTATTTATTTTGGAGGATAATCCCTGATCATTGTAAACTCAAAATACAATATAGCTCACTTATGAGAAAGTAAGGTTAGTTTGGGGATTAAGTTTTCCTTATTACACTGCTGAAGCTCACACACTTGATTCTGGTCCTTAGTTCTGTCACCTAGACTGGCTGATATTTCCAAATCAAGCAGGCGAAACTGCCACTCAGGTTTACAATAAAGAAATAAAGATATTTCTCTTTCTGGCCTTATCTCCCTGCAGCTTCTTCCTGGCTTCTGGTCTGTTTAGATCCTATCTACTCCAAGGCAGCTCAACTGAAATTCACTTAGAAATACTCCAATTTACCTTCAGAATATAATCCCAGTGCCTATAGGGAAGACCGTGTGTTCTGCCATTGAAACCAAGCTTGCCTCAATGTCAGAGTGTCCTGGGCTACTGTGGCCCTTGTGGCAAATGGAGAAGCCTCCCGGGCTCTCTGGTGGGACTTGGTCAGCTGTTCACACCTTATAACCCTCTGGTGGGGCATCAGCAACTCACACACTCAAGCAGTGATGCACCAGCTTCTCTCCCACCCTGCCCTGTCAAATACAAGATGCAGCTGACTGAGAATACTCTTGGAGTATTTGTAGCCAAGTTCTGCTAGTTTTGCCTCTGGGCAGTAGCTCTTTACTCAAGTGATGAAGTTAAAGATATTCTCTGTCACTCTGTGTGGCACAAGTGAAGGCACAGGGCTTCAGCTTTATGTGGACAGCCCTCTGCAATATTTTCTATGACAAAATACCTGCTTGAAAGAATCCTAATTGCCTCGCATGCCTGCACCCCTCCACAGAGCCAGGGCCTGCTCCAGCCATCACATGGATGATGTAGCTGTCCCCCAAAACTCTGAAGCTGCCTGTGCTGTTAATAGATAAATGCTGGGTCTTCTTTTTGGATAATGCATTTCGCCTATCTCACCTGTCATGCCAGAATACAAAAAGCCTCTGAGGTGTGCATTCTGTGAAAATTATGAGGAAGAGAAAAAGCCCATATATCTTAGATAGCTGGTCATTACCACTCTGACAACTATTCCCAGGTCTTTTTGCAATGTATGGTTGCAGGATCATACAAGCCAGAAGGGCTCACAAGGCTTTTCTTCACCAAAAGAGTCCGTGCTTTCCCACAAGACAGGTGGAAGCATACCTACTTGTAGCAAAGCTTCTGCTCCACCTCATGAAACACCCAGCCCTGAGGGAATTAGCTTTTAGGAAAGATCCCACATCTGGCTATGTTTCACAGGTCACACAGGGCTTCAGCCTCCTTCTGCCCTTGTCTCCTAGGGTACAACACACATGCAATACAAAGCCACTGCCTTACGTGCTTTATGATATGTTCATTTTCTTTCTCTCTACATGATGCATTGCTCCCAACCAAAAAGGGGAAAAAAAAAAAAAAGAAAGAGGTACCAAAGTGACTGAGAAAAAGCTTTTGTGGCCCTCTAAAGCCTCATCCTTTTTATTTCAAACCACAGGTTCTGTAATGACACAGCCATTTAATTCTGTAGAATTAATTAGTATTGGTCCTCTCAACTTCTGTTACCTTAAGCCTTTTCTCCCTTTAATAAAACTAATTGCAGTTCCTGTCCCTGCTACCAATATCACAAGCTATTAACTGCAGCCATTAACTGCAGCTTACAGAAACTACACTGACTTGTTCACTTCACCTGCCATCCAGGAAGGATAGACCCAGGTGAATCACAACACTCTGAAGAGATTTATGAAAATGTTTCAAGCAATTTGTCAAAATATCTGTTGATTTCAGTGTAATTGCCTCTCCTGCCTCCCTCCAGCCACAAAGCTACTCTGCAGCCACTCGCTTCAGCTGTTAGGGCATCTTCATGTATCTGTGGATTTTCCATCCTGCACCATAGGATGGGGAAGAGGCTCATTTTGTGTTGCATTTTTGTTTGGCCAAAGAAGAGTATGGCAGGATTTTTTATGATGTGAGCTTCAGTGGAAAATGGCAGGAAGCACAAGATCTCGTAAAGAAAAAAGCTCAGGCTCAGGACAGTCTGTAGAGCATTAATTTGCATCCTAGCAGGGGCTTGGAGCTGTGGAGGGTGATCCTGAGTTATCACTCCCATGTCAGGTTCACTCCAAAGACAAGTGCCCTTGATTCAGCTACCTGTAGACAGGGAAGCAGGTGAAGCCCAAGGCACCAGCAGTGGCTGTCAGTGGAGAAACAGAGCATGGACAGGTTAAGAGTTGTTCACCTTGGACCTCCAGAGCGAATGGACACCCAGGGTGTCCTTCAGAGCAGGGGTTATTGCAGCAAGGAGCCTGCACAGGAGAAAGGCAAAGTGCAGTGATCATGTGCTCCATATGGATCTGAGAGCCAGCCCCAGGGGGAAAATATTTATGATGGATGATACTGAAGAGAAATCAAAATTATTAGTTTGACCCAGGGCATGAGTTCTTAATCCCTAGATAGCTGTTGCGACATCCTTTGGAATACTTAATATGAAATCCAACTCTGGTGATGTGCAAAACTGTCACTGAACTATGTGCAATACCAAATCTTTAATGAGGTTGTTCTTGTGTTTTATGGGATGCAGAGCAGTAACCTACTTTCTCCTCTGGTAAAGGAAAGAAAGTGACTAATTTTCAGTGTTGCATCACTTATTAAAAATAATAAAAAATATGAAAAATCCCTTAGAAGCCTAATGTGGAAAATTAAAGAAGTCTGGATGAATAAACTTATCTCCAATTACCTTAATCTGTGCAAATCCTTTAGATGAAACATTGAAATGTTTTTGAGACACTATTTGGTGAAGACTAGTAACAGCATGAGATTTTTCAGAACTACCTGATTTTCATGTTACAGATGTGTCTGCATAAGTATGGATGCACTAATCATTCTGGAATAATTAACTGCCTAGTGAAATGTCTCATTAGTGTGGGGAGATGCTGATGAATAATTTGTCATATTCTAATTATTCCTTTCTCACCCCCCCCCCTTTTTTTAAAAAATACATAATTATAAGCATTTAGGAAGTAACTTGCATGGTGTTAAAAAATCCACGTCATCATTTTGATCCCTCCAACTTTTCCAAAGTGCTTAGTTTATGCAAAGTGCTGAGAATTAAGGTGACTGTGGAAATTGCTGCTCTGTGATGCTGCAGCAGTGCACTAGGTGCATCTACCATGTACACCACGGTTCTGCTCCATGGGGATAGTATTAAGTTGTCCCAAGAAATTGCTCTCGTGCTTTGAATTCCTCTGCTACTTTTATTCTTATTTGGTCTGAAAAATGTGTTGAAGTGGAGGCAGGGAGTAAGCAAAAATGTCTAAGCGTGTTCTTGTGCTTGCCTATAGGCAACGCTTTCCCACATTTGCACCCTTGTGCAGATACAACCTTGTAACAGCTTCGCTAGAACAGCGCTATTGACTAACTTCCCATCTTCGAGGGCTCTTACACGCTGCGTGCAAAGCTAGGCACAAGGAATGTACAACACTGTGCAGAAAAATTTGATCCAGAAGAGAGAGAATTCCAGCACTCACACTTGGGCAGGGGTAGGGGGGCAAGTAGGGTCAATTCACCGTTCATGGAAGGTCGAGGGTTTGCGGGTTTTCTGACTCTCTAGACACCTGGTAAGGGTCAGCTCTGTGGGTGAAAATGTGAATCTCAGCATCTTGGAGCAGGAAATTGTCCCTAAGGGTAAATTCTCTTTAGTTCCATCTCCCAGACGAGTGGATGAGCTGAGGATTTGCTCCCTTGTAGTTAAATTGCAAATGAAGATCCCACTACTTTCTTTCTCCTTATTCTCCTTCTTGAAACAGAAAAGGAATGGCTAGCCCTAGTGATTCAAAACAAAACTAATAACCCTCATATTCACTGTCCAAGGGCCAAAGAGACCTTTCATCTAAAGCAAAAAAAAAAAGAAAAAAAAAGGATTGGGGATTTTTCATAATCTTGCCTTAGGAACAGTGAGAGTGACTTCAGAGCATTCACCAGACCCATTTCTTTTTTCCCTAAACTGATGTTCATTTCTGTCACAATTTTCAGTCTCAAAGCTGTTCATCATGCTCCACCAGTGTAAAATGTTTCTCCTGAAGTCTCAGAAGTCCAGTTCTCATTATTACCACCATGGTCTTACCCTTCAATTAGCCCAAAGAGGAAACATTTTATTTCTGAACATCCCTTTTGTAAATCTGCTGAGCAGAAAATGCAAAGAAATACATGGAGAATTGCTTTCTAGCTACAGTTTTTTTATCAGCCATAGTCCAAATTTGGTATTCTGGAATTGACTGAGGGTTCTGAGGTGATAGTAATTCAAATCAAACTTATGAAGCAGAGAAAGTGCTGTCTGTGAACTCTGCCAGTCTCTCAATTGTTTCCTATTTTGTCATCCTTCCATACTTCTGTGTGCTTCTGTGAGGGTTTTTGATATGTCCCACATTTTCATAGTCAATCTGAAAATGCAGTAAGTAAAAATTCAGTGGAATGGAAGAACGGCTGGTGAAGAGCAGAAAAGCTAAAAGCCTCACTCACCTGTGTTTATGCACATATTTAATCTTTTTGAGGGAATTCAGTATTGTGAGGCAAAAGCAGAGACCACGTGGGGGAAATGCCTTCCAGCACATTTTCATCAGTCTCTCCAATCCCTGAGCTCCGAATCGTATGGTTATGAAATCAGTTCCCTGGAATCATCCCTGTTTGCATTCAGCCTGTTGTGGCAGCCCATGCAGGGACAGAAGAAAGGCAATTTCTGTAATATATTCATGGCTCTTTAGAAAGCCAGCACGGTCAGGCTATTAAAAGAAAGAAGCAGGACCTAGGTGGGCTTCATTCTGAAGCTGAGCCACACAGGTTTAGTGTGACTTTAGTCTCTGTATTTAACTTTAACCCACTGTGACTCATTTTCTCATGATAAAATTGGAATAAGTGCTGCCCTTCTTCACAGGGAGCTTTTGAGGCTTATTTTTTTAGTGAGGTTTATTGAGCTAGGAAATGTAACAATGATACACCGTTATCCTTCACATCCCTCTTCAAATCTGCTAGACCTCACAAATCACCCACGTTATAGGCTGGAATGTTAAATTGTGTTCCTGGCTGGTTTTTTTTTTACATTTCTTAGTGTTTTTTGATGAAGGTAAACAGCATTGTTTAAGTGAAATACCCAAAATAAATAAACAGGGGTTAACGCAATCATTTTTATCCACCTCTTTCTCTTGTACTATTGTTTATTTTATATCAAAGCACTCTTGTTTCTGGCAGGGACTGTGACTGCTTGCACAGCATCTAACTACAAGGGGAGTTTATAATGTGAACAATGAACTTCTGGAAAGGTTTGTGTTGAATGTTTTTCATCGTATGAAATACTTATGGTTCCCAGACAAGAAAACATCCCTCTTCAGTTAAAATGAATGCTGTTCCAAGAAAGGATAAATTTAAAGGTAGACTTGAGTATTTTCTCAAAAGGGAAATTTAGATGCTCTTTGGACCTTTTCTTTTTCCTCCTCCAAGAAGGAGAAGCTTTGAAGCTCAGGAGGGCACAGAGCAGGGTGTTGTTCCTGGCTGTGGCACCTCCAGCTCTATTTGGGGCAGTGCAGCACTGTCAAACAGCAGCTATGTCCCTAGCAGTCAAATTTGTCTTCAAATGCAAGTGTCACTCTTCCATGAGTGATTTGCTGATGTAATAGAACTGTGTTATGTGGAAGGCAGTTAAAATTATCTTTTAATGCAATTTCTGTCCTTAAATAATCAAATAATTGTTTTCTTCTAGTCTTTGGGGACGCTTAGGTTGTAACTGTCATAAATAAATAGGCAATAAATACTTTCTTGACGTATCCTTATGACTGAAGTGTGAGACTTTGCCAATATACTTGAGAATAAATGGCATCCTGGCTATCATTACGGCAATAATCTGATTGCTCTGAGAATTTCATGATGGCTTTATTTATAGTTTCAACAAAAAAGTACATCCTCAGGTGTTGGAATAAAGCTGGGAAATATGCAGCTGAAGCCTACTGGAAACTTTGAATACTGCCCTGTATCTGCCTATTCAGTGCATGTCTATACAGATGGAATGAAATTTATTTTTCATTCTCCTTTGTGTTTTGATTTGCAGACTGGAATTGTTTGTCACAGCAATCCTGCCCGTGTAGTTTATATTACCTATAGTTATTTCCCAGTTGGTTGCTGTGGAAACAAATGTCAAATCAAAACTAAAGGACTGCATTCCAGGTACAACAGATGCAACACGTGATCCCTTGAGAAAGGCAGTGTGCTGTGAGAGGGATTTGTCTGGCAGATGATTGATGTCTGGACTCTGTAGTTTGGTCCATTTGTGCCCAACACAGAGCTAATGACAGAGAACAAAGATGAATTTAAACCACTTTTATGCACTTTTTTATTTTTTTCTCCTGTGAACAGGTATTGTTAGGACAGCTTAAATTGTCCTTCAACTCTTTCCTGTCATCTTATGACCCTTGGGAGCTGATCTGACAAAGAGGGAGCTGTCTTTGGCATTACCTCAGCCCTGCTCCCCAGAGAGGTTTATCTGCATAGAATGGATGACCAAGGAGTCAGTTTGACTCGTTCATTTTGCTGCAGGAGAGCTTCAGAGAAAATACAGGCACAACTGGCTTTTGACTTTCTGAGCTGAAAACCTGTTATTTGGTTCTGCTGGGCGCTATTCAGCTGGTGAGACTGTGATGTAGCAATTGCTTACCCCATAGAAATGGGTCAACAGGAATTATTATTAATTCAAATAGCATAACAAATTTATCAAGTAGCTCTAGGTAGTAAGAAAGAAACATTTGAAGGAAGGCTATTCTTTCCTTTTGTTAAAAACCTGAGAATGAAATGTACTGAACTGTCATTTCAAGCTAATGATTCTTTCAAAGTATAGGTGAAAATGATAAAAGGACATTCAACAAGAAAACAAACCCTAAAAACCCTAACACCCACCCCCACACCCAGAAAAGACAAGAAATGTTTTGCTTGGGATTGGCAGATACAATTGAGATGACTTGAAATAATGTAATTTGACAGGTTTGTTTCTGCCAATAAACTGAAAAAAAATCCTAAAGGAGACCTTTAGTTCTCCTGCTTCTTCCTTGGTTTTACTGAGTCCTGTGTCAGGGATATATTTTAAACATCTTTGACAGTGTTGTGTGATAAAATCATCCGAGCAGCAATACTTCTTTTTACTGCCTCCAAACATTGCACTGAACCCCCTTTCCTGCCTTTTCAGTCCTCCATTCCATAACTATCAGACCCTATACTTTTATTAATATATCCTATCCCTTGTTGACTTCATCTTTTGTTTTCCTTTTTTTTCCTTCTTTTTTGTGTCAGGGTTTCCCTGGATCATAAAATGCTCCCTGACAGACACCAGCCAGTCCTGATCCACCTAAGTAGTGTGCAGCGCGTTGATCTTTTTGTTTCTTGCGCAGCCTTAGCAATTAAGCTTGATTAATTTTTTTCAAAGCCACCGGAAATTAAATGGTTACAAATAATTATGCAAATGTTGTAACGACATTTTGCTTAGAGTCTAAGCTCATTGAAATAAAGACATCCTCGTTTGTACAACACAGTTCATTCTATGAGGTGTTAATCAGTCATTAGGGCTTTAAATGTAACATTTAAAAGTATGATGACATAGAAGAAATATTTCTATTTTCCATAGAACAAATGAACACCAATTGCAAACTGTGCTCATATAATGGAATTCTCCATTCTGGTTCTTTTTATTTTAACCGAAAAACAGAAGGGAAAAAAAGACTTTTTATGACTAGTGAAATTTGCATAACCACTGCTGGCCTCACCAAAGGCTGGAGATGGATGTCAGGAATGAAAATGGATCTAATACAAACTTCTTATCCACCAACCCTCACAGACTGTGTTTGCAGCAGGATTTAACAAGTAATGCAGAGCGGGTGCAAATTTCAAACTGTGGAATGGGACATTTAGAGGAGATTGTCTGGCTTTGCTATGTGCAGTTCCCTTACATGAGATGCGTTTGACTCTCAAATTCTGTCCTTATCGATGAGTTCCGAAAAAGTATGAACAGTTTATTTACTGCATATCAAAATTCTTAAACGTGAACTTGAGCTTTAAATTTGCCTTTGTTTGTGAGTTTTTCTCACAACATATTTCTGAACCCCACCGTAAGATTGATAAATGAAGGGAATCATGCTAGCTCTCCCAGAGAATGACATAGCTCTGGTGTTTGCTTGATTGCTCCCTCTCCCCAGTCACCTGTGTTTGCTAATCCCAATAGTTGTGCTGCTCCTAATGGATTTGTTTGGTGTTCCAGATTGATGTTGCATCAAATGATGAGCTTGTTTGTTTGTTTTCTGCAGGAGTTCTCTTGTAAATTAACAACAGTTAATGGGGAGTTAAACCCTTCTCAAACCTGACTGTCAAATTCACCCAATGGGAAAAAAAAAAAAGACCTTCAGAGCCAATTGGCTGTTACGTAAACGCACCCCAGGGATAACCCAGAGTGACATGTGAGAAGTGGTGGCCATCGGGGAAAGAAGTTACTAAAAGTATTTCATAACTGGCAAAGTACAAATCAGAGCCTTTTTTCACCCTTTCAAAAGTAATTGCCTCCCTTCATTGCACTGGGTCATGCTGTCTGATTTGTTACTGGCATTTAGAAGTAAATATATCAACTTTTTGGTCCCTAATCTCACTGTGGTGCTCCCAGTAGGATACTGAAGTTGGAAGTAAGGAGAAAAGGTGAAGTTATACACAACTCTCCACCAATTTGTGTCTTAAATTTTCTCACTTGAGTTACTGTGAACTGGATCAGAGAGAAAACCAGTTGGAAATTAATGAGCTACAGACCTGTCTGAACCATTGTCCAAAGCTGTAACTGATGAGCTTCATTCTCAAACGCACACAGAGGCTTCCTGTCTTTTAATACCTCATTTTTGCTTGCATTTTTTGTCAGAGAGCCCAAAACATGATGAACACTGTTCAGTCAGTGCTTCTAGGCCTATCCAGAATAGAGAAACAGTAGAAACCTCAAACACTCTCTAATCAAGAAATCCAGATATGCCATCAGTTCAATATGTGAAATATACGTTGGCTGTCATGGAAGATGTGCACTGATAATGTCACTTAACATCTAAGCCTCATTTTGCAAATGGCACAATTTGAGAGTTTGCATAATCATGTAAACTCCTCAGCCTTGAAGCAAACTGAAAATTCAGATGCATTTGAAGGTTTATCTATATCTGAATTAAAATCCTACCTCATATTCAGAAAAAAAACCCAAAGGGTTTTTATTATGAACTGATGTTTTTCAGCGTGCGCGCCAGCTTCACTCAAATATCTTTCTCAGCTACTGTCAGCAACCTTAGATTGTGAAAACTGTCCTTTTACTTCCCATTTATGAGCAAGCTGTGAAATATAGATTTTCTGCAGCACTGCTTCAGCTTCCTCATGCAAGTTTACAACAGTTTAAGATACTCAGTATATAAAGTGAACATCTAACACGTCTGTAAGGTTTAATGTTTGAAAACAGTGTCTTGAGTCCTGGTTTTAAATTTCTCAGGGAGAGTTCTGTAGGAACCTCTTCCCTATCTTGAGTTAAAAAAAAATACTAAATAGAATCACAAAATGTAAGATAAGTTACATCTTCAGATTTGGTAGCTTATGCATCACTGAGAAGATTATTTTTAAATTAATGAATCATAGATATCATAAACTTAACCTGTTTCTACTCTAGTCTCTTCTGCTGCTCAGTTGGAAAAGGTTAAGTATCAGAGATGTTTAATTCAAGCCCAGATCATTGGCATGGGCTTTATACTTGTACTTTTATTAAAGGAGAAGTTTACAAAGAATGGCATAATAACGTGAACAACGTCAAGATCACTAACTAAGCAGTCCAACAATTTTGTTTGGGGGAAAAAGCATGTCATTGATCAAAATGGGGGAAAAACCTTGTCACTGATCAAAATTAAGAGGTTTATAATTGTGATAGCACCTCAAAATATTACAAAAATGCACTACAAACCAAACAAAGGAGGAAAACCAAAGTTAAATAATTCAACCTAAAATACTTTGTATTTTTATTTTAGTGGGAAACAAACACCTATGTTTCAGACTGCTGGGATCAGGTAAGTGGTTGTAATTCTTTCCCTCTCTCTCCTCTCTCTCTCCCTTTCCCTTTCTCTTCCGCTTTCCTTTTCTTTCACAGAGGCACAGACTCACAGAGTTCAGAGGGGATCTCTGAAGGTCATCTTCTCCAGTCCCCCTTCTAATACAGCCTGGGGCAGGGTTAGCTTCTTTGCTGCAAGGGAATGTTGTTGGCTTGTGTAAATGATTGCTTTTCCCTTTTTCTTTACATTTTTCTCACTCCAGACAGTGAAACAAACAAACAAACCAAGCAAAAAAACCCAAATGCCAGCTTTTACAGAGATGTCAATTACTTCTCTAAAAAGGCATTGACCTGATAATTATTATATGAGTAGATTGTTTTAGCTATAAGGATACTCATAAATTTCAAATGCTGTATTAACACTCTTCTGACAGGTAAGTGCTTCATTCAGCTGCATCTCTTGCTAGCTCACAACATTCTTTGAATAAAATGTGTGCTCTAGATTGTGACTGGTGACAAGGATAAATCAAGGGGTCTTAAATCGGGTACCTGATGGATCTCATGAGTCTTTCTTTAAGTCTCCAGATTTAGCCTCAAACAGCAGAGACAACTTCATGAATACAAGTTATAATGGCCTCTGGAAAATAATGATTTCAGTCTAGTTTTGAGTGTTAATATCTAATATGTACACTGGAGAAAGTTGCAGTTGTATTCTCTTCACCCTAGATGACTGGAGAACAATTAAATCTAGCTCCAGTTAATTAAAAAAAAGAAAAAAGAAAATCAGTCAGCAGTCTTACAGCATTATGAGGTTTTTTTAGGGCCTTTATCCAAATTCTTGTCAAGGGACCTTTTTGCTCTTGTTTCTATGATTAGTTGGAAGATAAATGATTTAACTTCTGTGTACATCTAAGGTGACATGTTATAATTTATAGAAATGCCAGTGCAGTGAAATAACCCAAACACAAATGAATGTACTGACAATTCCTATGTAATTACTTCAGAGCTGTCACTTTTCTATGTGTGCTCAGTGCATTAGTGCATAGCAAATGTGAAATAGCCCAGTAATCAATATTCCTTGTCAAGTACAACTATATTTCCAGGGACTTGTTAGCATACTATTCCTTCTGATTTTTATTTTCTATATATTTAATTAATTTAAGTGCATTTCATTTCCATTCTTAACATATAACACCGCATTTTCATTTGGATCCTTAGCAAGTTCTGGGCAGAGTGACTCCTTTGTTTTGCAACGTGTTTTTAAAAAGCTTGGTAGCAAGCCATGTCATTTACAGTGCGACACAGAATTCTTGCTGAGATTCTTCTTGTTAACCCAACATGGACACAGGCTGTGCTGGATTGCTTGATTTCTTGTGTGATCAGTGTATATAAGAGGAAAAGAACAATGGCTGTATTTACTGAAGTGCTGCACTTAGTGACTGAAAGGACAATTTTGTGATGAATGCTTTCATCAAAGTTAGGAAGTGTCTTACCTGCCTAAATTTCTCTCTGTGATAGCTGGCTGTTGCGCACAGTGCATTTTTTCTGCCTGTGAATCTGGTGAGTATGATCTTGTTTCATCAAACTTTCAAATCCATTCCATTCTGGAATAGATGTAGATTAGAGATCAAGCACAGGACTGTAATCCATTCAATCCCCTCAAAATTGTCTCTCTTATAGCTGCTGCTCAGTCTTTATTTATATCAGGGCACTGTCTACAGTGTTTGAGAACTTAGAATTTAATATTACTGGGAGATATAGAATCGTATCATAGCCATCCTTTCACTTCACATCCTAATTTGGGAAATGAGCTACTTTTTTCTGGTGCTTGCAGATGAGTTAGCACTGTTACCCATCAAGTACTATGTTACCGTCACAGAGGAGTTAAGAAAAAATGTTTAGACAACAAATAAAGTGTGTGGGTTATTGAGTGGAATGGCTGAAATTCAGTAAACATATGGTCTGCTTTACTGTATGAAGCAAACAAAGCAAACACTGCACCCAAGCCTTTCAATAGTCCACACCCTCAAATGTGTTTTGCCTGGAAACAAAAGGAAAGAACACAAAAAAAGCAACAATTCAGCCAGAAAATTCTGGCTGTCAACTCCCTTCAGAACTCACCCTTTTGGCCTCTGCACCTAGGTCTCATTTCTCTGGGGTTTTTCTGTTTTCTTTCTTGCTACCCATGCGGCATCGTACTATGAGCAGGACATACCAGGCAGAAAAGTCTAGGGAATGCATTCCTCATCAAAATAAAATGGGCTAGAAGAGGGATGGCAAACATTTTCCAGATCTTGGAATGAAATATGATGAAATATGGTTTCTTTGTATGGGAAACCGATGATCACTGCACACGTCAAGATACATTTTGAAACTCCATTTTGACCATATTCTAGGTTTTGCTTTACCACTACTTTTTATGCTTTACTTCAAAGGAAAATGTATAAAAGGGTCAGCACTAAGGGTACAGGGTAATTTATTTATGTGCCATATGTACCTAAATAGAAATACTGTAGGTGCAAGTGACTTTTGTCAAAGAGCAAGCAGCCATGATCTGCTCCTGAATGGAAAGCTGTGTGTGCAAAGGGTGCATATGTGTGCCCCATGATGCATGGGATCCTAGGGGAATACCCAGGTGTGTGAGAACGTGGCTGTGGGACGTAAGGTGAATTCCCAGCTATGGCTGGTGCTAAGAGATGGAGGATTCTTCTAGGTGAGTGTGAAAGTGGTAAAAAGGATCACACAAGCAGTTTGCCATGTTGAGTAACTTCATCAGCATGAACTTGAGCTGATAAGGTAGGGAAACAACCTTTTCCAGACTCCAAATACATCACTTGTGTAGTACCCAAAGAATAACTGTGTAAAATTTAAGTCTAGTGACTGCACCTAGGAAAGAGGTGAATTTCCACTAACCCTGAGTCCTTCAGTAAAGGGAAGAAATTTCTCAGAATATCTCTGCAAAAACTACCCATATTTCTGTTAAAATGCTTGCACTGCTCGGTCATGTCCTTCAGCCTGGTTGGGCTGAAACTGCATCTCAGGAGCTCACGCTGTCACCCAGGTGCTGCTCCAGGCTGCCACGGCTGGCGTGTCCTGTCTGCAGGAGCTGTGAACACAAGCAGTCCTATCACAGGCGTGTTGGGAGAGGCTGTAAGACACAAAATTATACCAAAATAAGACAAAGCCAGCTCCAAGACTCTCTTAATTCAAAGGGCTTTCAAAGGGTTGAGGTCTTCCCAAGTGGTTTGTGGCCAGCAGAAAGCTCCTGGTCAGACCCTGCCACAGGAGGAACCGGGGCCAGCGCCCTTCACTGCCTGGCATCGGGAGGCATTCTCGTCCTATGAAAACTTCACTATCACAAACCCGTCTGGCATCTGAAGATGTTATATCCCTACTTTTTCATAACTTAGGTTGGCATTCAAGCCTTAAGCCATGCAAATTATGGAGTACTTAATTATAGTGAGACCATTTTGCCGTGCTGCTATGCCATCATACAAACAACACCAGTTAACTTGCTGCCTTGGTAAAGCTTGAAGACAGTTTCTTATTCTCTTTTCTGCTGATTATGTAAATGTTTGTTGTCATTATGTTAAAAAGGGATTTTTCCAACCCTCTTCTTAATAGTTTTCTTAATCCCCACCAACATTACTGCCAAACAAAACACACATTTGATATATTCAAGGACTTAATGACGGAGTCTGGAGGGATTTCAGGTGTCTCTATTTCTGGGGTAGATAGCTTGAATTCACTTTAAAAATAGTTTTTAATTTTTCAGAAGGGGCTGACAATCTTCCTTCTTTAAAGTTTCTCATGCTAAGCATTCAGAATTATGTTCCAAAACATAACCTTTTCATGTGTGGAGCATAAAATCACCCTTCTTTTCCTGTGAGTTCCAGGTTAAGTAACCAGTGGTTCAGCATAACCAGGGTAGTACATCGTTGAGAGACTGGATTTTTTGCAGCAGGTCCAAGTGAACAAAAATCCTATAGCCCCTGAAAGAAGAAAGCAAATAACTCGGCAGAGGTGAGTCTCAATCTGAATGGCTCTCACCTCCTGCAGCCATTTCAGCCTCAGTGCTGTGGGAAGCAACACAAACACAGCTTTCAGCCAAGCTGCCAGCCACAGCTGTGGTGAAACCCATTGCTATTATGGGAAGGAATGTTGGGTTGGTTTTCTTATTTTCATCTGCAGTCTCCATCCCCATCTCACTGTAGGCTGCTTGAGGCCGTGAATCAGTGTGATTTCTGAGTGGTTAAAGCCATTTGGGTTTCAGCCCTGTGACCTGTAACTTGCTCAGGGTGTCCACATCTAGCTGGCAGTGCCTGGCCTGTCAGATATTATTATTTAAAAGGGATTACGGGCACAACACCTCACATGGATGCAGAGGCACTGATGAGGGGTAAGTGGCTGTGATCATGTCATGGGCTGCAGTAACAGAGCTTGGGATGTCACCACTCAGGGCACAACACTGCTGAGCAGCAGGAACCACGTGCTTTGGATGATGTTGTCTTGTGGAAGTGACTGATGCCTCTAGACAGAAGGATGCAGTAAAACTGTAATCAATGCTGCTCTGAATGTCATGTGCCTGTCTCATTCTGTCAACTCTTCCAGCAGGAACTAAGTAAATCTATGCTAAGCTGTCAGATTTTGCGGTTATATGGTACCTTGCCCTCACAAGAGGTCCAAGATGATCATAGTCCCATATCCTCCAACATGTCCCTGAACGCCCCCCATGGAATGAACTGCACGAGCCACAAAGTGTCAGAGAAAGGGAAATCAAGCAGCTTGACTTTGATCTGTGCTTCTCAGGCACATGCAATGTACTGTGCAGGAGTTGATTTTCCATGAAGCAATATCAGCCCCTCTCTTGGTAACACCCACATTATGCCTGTGTGGTGGCCCATGATTTCTTTAGGAGATGATTTTACTTTCCCACCCATCAACTGGCTCAGCAAGCAAGGATGTCTCTACAGGTAAAGGCAGTTTGTCTGCCAGGTTAGGATTAAGCTGCAGGGCACTGCAGTGGGATGGGACCTAGAAATAGCAGACCTTACACAAATACGTAGAATAATCTGCCTTCCCAAGTGCAACAGCAGCTGCAGTGGAAGGCAGGTATGGATGAAGACACAGAAAACAGTAAAGCAAAGATACAGTTGTACACATGGAACAATGAAGTTAGAACTGGGGTAGCATTAGTAAGCATTTGTAAATCGCCCTTGAATATTGCTGAGGGACAAGGAGTCAATATTGTGTGCTGTTAACTTTCCTGTAATTTAAATGACAGGTGGCAGCCAGGCACTAGAGAGAGCACAAGTTCTGTGGATAGGAAAAAACTGTGTCTGCAGCAAAGACAGCAATGCAGGAGTTTGCAGAAGCAGGAACCATATTCTCTCGTATCTCACTGTATTTTTCCCCACTCTCTTGGAGATGATTTTTGCTGTGATGGTAGAGGAGTCCTTGGGCTGGAAAGTACCACGTGTGGTACATGACAGGGTCCTCTGTGAACCAAAGCCAGTGCTGAGCTCTATCTTTGCTCCACAAAAGCTCCCAGTATTTATTAACAAGTTAATAAATATTTTAAACTAAGATTTGAGGGCATCCTCTGTTCCCAAGTTATATAATAAGGTATAATTGCAACAGAATCTTGTTTTATTAATGGTATCAGAAGGAAACAGCTGGAAGTTGTGATACCCCCTTGCTGTTCTTCCTTTCCCTCCTCTGTGTCCCACAGCACATGGAAAACATTCAGACAGGTAAGGAAAGGGGAGCAATTGAAATGAAGTGCCTTCATCCATATGAGCAATCTCAATGAACTGAGCACTGAACCTAGTAATGCACAGAGCTTTTTTTGATGATGATCAATCAGAGAAACAGCAAATTGTGCACAACTTTTAGTCTTTTTCTCTGATGAAAAGGATTTTGACATGAGGAGTCCCAAGGCATCCAAAATATCCCCCTGTTAAAGGGGTAAACCGCTTTTTTTCTGCTATGAAAATTCTGCATGGCTTTGAAAATTCTGGGAACTCCACCTGGATCTGGCAACAGCATTACTGGGTTTTTTCAGGTCTTTCCCCGACTGATTTCTTGTCTTCTGTGAGAGGTGGTTCCTGTGCTGGCTTGTATACACCTTTTATACACAGACAAAGTTCTCATCATCTACATGATCAGTACAACCTTCCGTGGTACCTAGATGGGTGACAAAGGCACTTTGAGAAGCCTTGTTAGAGTGTTTCTCAGACCTGTCCTGCCTTGTCAGGCGAGACAGAACCATCAACTTTACTTGCTCACAACACCAGAAGGTTGTCTGGAGGACTTTTCACAATCTAGTTAATAATGTATGTTCATGAAAGATATATCAGAGCTATGGGGAAATCAGCCTGTAGCCTTGCAGCACATCTGGCAAAATCACTGAGGGAGCTTAGGAGAGATTTAAAGAATGGGTTAAAATAAAATATACATAATAACATATATTTTGTTTAGTAAAACAAAAAAGGACCACATTGGACACATGTAGGGTGAAGAATTAACATTCCAAAGAGCAGAAGGAAGTTAAGAGGTGCCACTACAACGCTCAGTTTGTTACCCTGTGCTAATAAGCAACAAGTGGCTTATGGTGCATGGAGAAAAGCGGAGCTGATGCTCTGCATAACCTGCTCAATTTGTCTTATGACTGTGAGGGAAATCATTTTATGGTAGAGTCTCTCCCCACCCCTGGTGCCATGTCCCTGTGAATACCATTTAGGGACTTTTCTCTTTCTTCTTTAACATCCTTTAAAATTAAGGGACCAAATATGTCCAAGTTGCTGTCTCCCTAAAATTTTGTCCTCTCCTCTCAGGGAATTCCTTTGCAAAATGGGTACGCTTGGAGCTCTGCTGTGCAGGAGCAGGAATTCCGGTGAGGAAAGGCACAAAGCAGAAGAAAAGGTTGGTTATGACCCTCCCTCCCTCCCTCCCTCTTCCTCCTCAACACCTACAGGCTTCAAACTCTTCTTCTTTCTCTTTCATCCCAAAGCTGGATTTCAGAGGAAATTTCAAGGCAAAATGCACAGAATTTCTACTCCCTCACACTGGAATATCTCAGACAGCAATCTCAAAATATTAGTTATTAAGAATCACTCAATGTCAGAGGGAAATTATTGACCAAAACAATATTTGTAATAAAAATAAAGGTTTCTGGACTACAGAGAATAACAAACATAACTAATTAGCTCTATTGAAAGTTGTAGCCATGGGATTTTGTTTTATTTTTGTAAGATATGAAATAGTGACTGTGTTCAAAATTTGCAGATTTTACTGCAGTCAGAACCTCTGATCATAGTACTGATAATTGAAAAAATTATTTTAAATGAGAAGGAAGAAATCCTAAGACTTTTGATCACTCTGAATCATTTATTTTCTGCCTTCATGTTTACTTAGTTCTTGAAAGATTTGCTGCAGGTATATATGCAGCAAGGCTAGTTAATACAATTTTTGGTTATGTTATAAATGAGCAAATAATTTCTCTCCTTAAGGAAGATGAAGCAAAGAATAAAGTATGTACCTCCAAAAGATAATGAGCATTTAGACAACAGCTAATGAAACTTGAGCGAGGAGTGATGAATCACAGAACTCTAGGTCATGGAGTAGAGCTGTGTAAATCATTGTTTTTTTCATTTTATTGTCAAATCTGAAAAATGAGGAGAAAAGAATTGTTTCAAGTTAACCTCAAATGTGATGTTTATCTGTAGTCAAAAAAAAAAGAAAAAAAAAGGTTTTTCATTTAGAAATATGAACACAAAAGCCTTTCTTCATCCTGAACCAAGAAGTTTCATTTTGAATTTGAATACTAGTGCTGTGTATCTTTTTATTTTTTAAAAAGAGAAGCAAATCTTAGAAATAAACCATTGTTTTCTGTGTGCCAGTATATATGTATCCATTTTCCCCAGTCTGTCAGATGTAGTTTGAAATAAATGACTGGGGCTCAGTTCTCCCATTTTCTGCTTATTTGAAAAAATATAACAGGCCAGTGGACATAGAGACCTTTTATAGATGTGTAGGCCAGCAGCTAACTAGGCAGCATTAGTCTCCACAATTTTCAGGTATTTTGAGAGGACCGTAAACACTGCATTTTGAAAAGCTGCCTTATCAATTTACGGTACTGCTGTTTTAATATGAGAATTTAACCTTGTGAGGAAAAGACCAAATGGGTTCAGTTCCCTCAGTCATGGAGCTAAGAAGAGGGTCTGTAACTTCCCTGTAAGAGAGTGAGCTGAAATTTGGGCTCTGACAGCTCTCAGTCTTTGGAGCATTATTTTTCAGCCAGCAGGACCATGACCAGGTTGGGGCTTGCTGTATTAAACAGAAATGTTTACGTAAATATCGCTGGTCTTGGGTCAAGTTCAGAAGGGGTACCCTGTCTGTCCATCCAAAGAGATGATACCACCTTCTTCAGGGAATATAATTTTTCTAAATATTAGATATCCATTAAATGAAATCAAAATGTATGCATGTTAGCTTCATATTACAGGTAATAATCTATCTGGTAGATGTCTATGAATTACAGCTAAACCATCGCCTGGAGATTATACAACTGGCAATAGATATTTTCATGTTAGGAGCAATTCTGGAATAAAAACAAGTAACCATAAGGGGGGGGTGGGGAAGGAAGAAATGAAAGTGCTTGTCTTTCAAAGTCAAATCAAAATTTTCTTCCTGTGAAAGAAATAGATGTAGTGGAAAGATTGTCATAGTGCTAATATAAAAAGAACTAGCTAATTTGGAAAATATATGCAAAAGACATAAACTGGAAAACCTGTCAGCATTAGGCATCCCACCAATGCCTTTTCAAGGAGAACATATAAAATCTGAGGTTACTTATTAAAGACAACAAATATTTTGTCCCTTAATTAAAAAGCTTTGCTGCTAAAGACAAACTAGTCTTGTCCTGCATTTTTTTCTGTAATTGTGCATAATAGAGCTGACTAAAAATGTCTGAAACCATTAGCGAGATTCAAATTATATAATATGGACTTTTGTTGTAGGCATAATTTGGTTTTCTTTTTGGTAAAAGAAAATTGGTTTTCCCAGGGCCTGTACATCAACGTGCATAGCTTGCCATCAGATAGGAGGGGATGCCTTGAAATCAACCTCTTCCTGAGCCCTTCCTTTCCTTGCATGCAGTTATCCACGTGTTTAAGTTCTGGACTGCCTCCCTGGAGCTAGGTAGGCAGAGCAAGAGTGGAAGTCGAATTCTTTTCCATTCTAGGAGAGCAGAGAAGAGATAGAGTCACTGGAGAATGGATCACTTGTCCATTTGAGTAATGTCTTACTATTACTTCCCAACTGCAGCTTGGCATATATGCTGAGGGTTGAGGATTATATGCCTCCTATATTTCTCTAGCCCATACGTCAATATAAGATCAATTACCTTTTATAAACACTGCTAAGTTTATTCTTGCAATTATTTTGTGTCAGTGGGCTCTGTACCTCAGCAATAGCTATGTAAAAAGCATTTTTATTGATCAGCTTTGGCTTTTACATTGTTTTTTTGAACTCCCTCTCTTTCCTCTTGAGATATGAGGACAGTAGGTGCCGGTTGTCTGTTTTACATTCTCTGTATGTTCACTAGAAAGTTCTGCTGGTTTCCTGAAATGCCCACTTTCAGTCATGTCTTCACTAAACTGAACAGACCCAATCTTTCAAATCTCTCCTTCTGTGGAAATCACTATGTTTTCATTATGTATTATGCATAATATTTTGTCAATCCTCTTTCCACCCTTCACCTTCAGCAATGTCTTTTCTGAGATATGATGAAAATGAATGAAAAATGTCAAGTGATATCTCACAAGCAATTTACACAGTGATGTTATGAACTCCCCAGTATTCATTTCCTATTCACTCTTTATGCATCCTAACAATTTCATTTACATTTGATTCTTCCTAACAATTTTATTTACTACTTATGCTGTACACTGAGTAGCAAGTTCACTAGGATATCAGATGTGGTATTACATTCATTTTCTCATTTTTAGGTTTTTTCCAATGCATCCAAGCAGGTGTGAGTAGTTCAGGTTATTTCCATGGGCATTATAAAGCATTAGACAACAATAAATTTCACAGCTGAACTGTTTCCTAGGAATAATTTATTTGATGCAGTTAGTTCTTTCTACGAATTCCTGTTTTCTATTTTGATCAAGAATTTGTCATTGGTAATAATTCAGCTAATAGTTTATGTAAACACATTTCAACCTTCAATTGTTCGTCTATTTTTTACTTTGACTAATGATTATTCGTTGCTTATTATTTGCACTTCCTGATTGGTTGTTCAAGTCAAAATTGTTGCTGTTTCCAGCCACATTAATAATACTTTTAGTCAGGAGCTTCAAAGAGAGTCTAGAATTGTACTTTCATGAATAGAAGAGTCAATATGGTTTGGGGTTTTTTTGTGATTGGAAGCATTTATATAACAAGAGCAGACATACAAGTTGTTGAAGAGTGTTGTCAGGTGTGCCAGAAGCTGTTTGTCAGATGCAGTGCTGGAGAAATCTGATAATGGAGAAGGACAAAGTGGCACCAGTAAATTAACAGTGAATCTCAGAATGTGTATGGAAATATTTTAGACTGACAAAGGTGGAGAGCTGACAGCAGATAAAGAACTGTATAACCAATAGCAGCAGGTAGTGAAAAAATGCGAGTATTGCTCTGAAGAATTGAGTTCAGTGGAAGATTTTTTGCACCAGGATTTAAACAGAGGACAAAATATGATAGAAGGATTGCTAATCAGTCAGAATAAGGCAGTGAGAAAGGAACTAAATTATCTGGAAAATTTAGAAGTGGTTAAACCAGTAGAGAGAGGAATGCTTTGATAAGTTTAAGTTTTAGTGACTGTTTTAAATATAATTTTAAAATTAGTTGCCATGAAGTCAAGCAACTTGCAAATGAAACAACATATGGAGAGGAGGGTAATTTTTGTTTAATGAAAAAGTGGGTAAAGAAACTGATGGCAGCAAACACAGACAAATGAATTCCTTAGAAACTTACATCAATTGTCTGGATACAAGCTTAAAAATTTTAACTGTAGAAAGAAGAAAACATGGTGGAAAAAACCTGGCATGAATAACTTCTTGACAATTTCTTGCAGAAAAGAGGTCTCATTTTCTACAGGTCCGTATAATAACAGCACTTTCCTATTGCAAATTTAATTTACTTTTCTAGGGTGCAACATTCTATAGCGATTATTGACAAAGTTTTCCAACACGATGAGGTCATGTTGTGCTACTTGTCTCACTTCCACTTGGAAGATAGTTAAACTAAACTTCCTGACAGGGGACATTAAAGTTATGACGAATTTCAGGTCTTCAGAAGAGGGCTGTATCCTACTCAAGTTTAGGTACTCATAGCCACAGATATTTTCCATTTAGAAAATTTCAAAGAACTCTTCTTAAATTTCAGAGGAGTAGACATAATCACAATCCCTCTTACAAGAAAGGCCAGCTCTAGACTAAATAAAAAACCTCTGAATTGTGTTTGGTTTCTTTCCATTATGAGCAACAGCAATATTAAAAGGTGTTGTGGGAATATTTGAATTACCTGAATAAAATATTTCATTTTATGCTCCAACACTGACAAATCTTCCAGTTCTCATTTATGAGTACCCATTAGCAAATTATAAGTGAGGCTTCAAGGGCTTCAAAAGTGATTTTTTTCATTATCAGGAAAGCACAGCAACAGAAGGAAGAGCAATATGAATTGCTACATGTTTATCAGAGTACTCAGATTTACACAACAGCAAAAATTCCACCAGGACTGTAAACCAAAGACTCAGAATACTGATCCTTAACTAAGAGATCAAAAACAGGGGGAAAAGAAGGAGGGAAAACAAGCATTATAAATCAGAAAGAGAAAATCAAAGTTACAATTTAGAGGTAGTTGGAGAGGGAAGGGGAGAAATAGAAAAAGAGAAACCAGAAGTGGCTTAAAAGCAGGAGATAAAAAGATTTTGTGATAAAATGAAGCATGAGGTAATTATGTGAAATATTCCTGCAGTTTGATAAAAACACCTAGACTTTGAATGGGAAAGGAAATGCCAGTTCCACCTTTAGTCAGTGTCCCATTTTCTGTCAATATCTCCAGAAACCCATGTGTTAGAATTGCACTTCCGTAGAGTTCTAGAAGTGAAAATAATTTTGGTAAATCTCTATTTGATGTAGGTGTGAGGAGGCACTGAATAAATGCAAGAAATTATTTAAACATTTGTTCCAAAAGAATTGAATTTTTTTTTTAATGAGGACTTAAGGTGACTTTTTTAGCACTAAACATATATTCCTGGAATATGTATTTCTGATAGTACAGAGATATACGTGTACTTGCAGCGCAGATATCAAACTATATGACAGGTTGGGCTGGATCCAAAGAAAACAAATGTGTAGAAAATCATGCGAAAGCCTGTGAAAATAGTAATGGTAATAACCAGACATTAAAGAAGTCTTTACATTTTAATTGCAGAAACGCTGGAACTAATGCCTTCGCAGGGTTTTAAAAACATTTTCTCCTTGTTTGCACATTTGCTCATGGAGGCTGATGAAATTTTGAAAGGCAGCATTGCAGATGTCCTTTCTGGGAGATGTGTTTTTGCCAAGCAATATGAGCGTTATGAAACTTCCTATAATCTACTTCAATGACCCAGCCTGAAAATACCAGTGAAATTAAAATTACATGGTAACAAAATAACTCCAGCTTGTAAGGATGCTATTTTTTAAAAGCCATACAATATTTTGGATATTAGAATGTTTTAATCTTTTTCCAGAAAGTAAGCTTACTTTCTAAATAATAATTTACCTGCTATTACTCACAATTCTTTGCAGTAAGTTCTTGCTTGCACTAACTTCGAAGAACTTTTTATTCTGATTATAACTGAGGTGATGCTCAAGCCCATCATTCCCATACACCTTGAAAAATATTCAGCAAGAAAAATAAATGATTAAATGTCCATCTTAGTTTTGAGTGATAGTTCCTACAATTACTGACTATAACGTAGAATTTGCCAAAATTAGAATGAGTAATGTTGGACCAATTTTCTTCTCATCTTTCAAAATGACAGAACCCACACAGAAAATGTCCACAGAAATATTATAGAAATACGCCCTTTTTCCCCCATCTTTGCTGACTTTTGAGACAAGTCTATTGAAAATGAAGATTACTTATTTCTCTGGAAAGATTTCTTTAAAAATAAGTTTGAAGAAGTAACCGTGTCATTGTGAAATCAAACATCTGCGCAAATACAAAGTGGAAATAACATTGTGACAAACTTTCTTTTAAAATTTATTCACCCTTTTGGATTTACAATCTATTTAAATAAATATGCTAATTCAAAACTATTCAAAGGTTCCATGCAGGTAGATTTCTTCCTATCGGCAGCTCATAAGATGTGTTCACTAGAGTGTCACACACCACATTTATTTGAGGAGAGAGTGAGCCTGCACTGAGTGCTGAAAAAACCTTTGGTTTAGGCACAGCAGTCTGGTACCAGGGAGTGAGATAAAGCAGGTCTCTTGCAATTATATTGAATGCTGAAACCAGATTTCTCCTCCCTGGAATTAAGATACACAAGAGATACCTGAATTCGGAGCTGCAGCATAGGAATAGTGTGAGACTGTGTGAAGGGCTGCTCATTCCCACTTTTAAAAAGGAGAAATCCTCTGGGCAAATGATGATAATGGGGTAACTGGTACCTCACAGTCCAACACTCTGCCTTCAGAATGCAGCCCTGAAACACAATTGGTACGAGAGTCGATAATATTTATTGATTTAGCAGCAAACTGCTAAGAAATAAAAAATCAAAAGCCAATAACCTATTCAAACAATGGACACACTGCTGTTAACAACTTACAATTGTTTTATTGTACACATTCTTATGCACAGTAACGAAACTTTTATTTATCACTCCTAAATATTTTTAATAACACACAGCTGCTGTTAAAATACAATTCTACCACCCATTCCTCCTCAGTCTACTTAGTGTTAGAATGCAATTCAGTCCATCCTTGTTCCACCCTCCAAGAGCAAACCTTCCAGTCACAGAATCTGATAGAGAGTCCAGGGGGTTGTCCCTTGGGGTTGCCTCTGTCATCCCACTGGGCTTGGGTCTGCAGGCCCACAGAACCACTGGCTGTAGGTGTTTGCACCCCTGCCGTCAGAAAGTCCACCCTCCTTTGTGGTCTGTTTGATTTTACACCTTAGTGGTCATTTTCTGCCATATCTACACACACTTTTTCATTGCTCCTCTTCCCTTATTCTGCCTGGTCTCCTCAGAAATACACAATGTGGTTCTAGTCATTTTTTTCCCACTGATTCTAATTTTGTTGCATATGTAACTATAGTTGGAATATTTGCTACCCTTAACTGTACAATTTACATCTTATATGGTTAATTGAAATTGACTCCCCAACTCCCCTTCAACTACACATTTTGTACTGGTTACGTGTGGTTTATTGTAAGCATTTGACTGTAACCTTAATTACTCAACCTAATTCCTATTAAGTTTGAACATTTTCTCATCTTGTATGCACACAGTCCATACATCAGAGCAACATGTTTCTCTAGCTGTGTTTGTACACAATCTCATGATCTTGTGTAGCTGCTTAATTAGAAATAATTAGTCTTGATATATTCACTGAACTATCTTCTAGCTTTTTTCAGAAAACTTCTTTTTTATGGGGTTCAATAATCCAGTGGGATTTCTTGCTTACAATGATCAAGTAAAACAAAAAAATAACATACTCTCAGTGTAGTGATTCACGTCTCTCATACATGTTTTGTTTAATTTCAAAATACATTATGCGTGTACCACATTTCTATGGAGCTCCTCTCCCTTTCTTTAGTTGAATTTTTTTATTTATTGGATTTTACAAATATAGGCTTCAGGATCTTCTCAGTCAGCCAGTGACATGAATCAGACCTTAATAGCTGAAACATCTTCCTGACGCCTCTGACATCCCCACCGAGACTTCTCCACTGTTGACAGCTGCCTAAGAATGAAGCACATGAGAGTGTGTGAGCTTCTTTCACTGATGCAAATGCAGCTTTAGCACCTGTCATTAAATTTAAATGAAAAACAATTCTTAGAAGTGGTCGCAATCCAGAGGAGGGATCTTGGCAGAGTACAGCCATTTTGAGACAGAAAAAGGTGGTGATTCTGTAAAGGACGAGGATCAGTGCTACTCAGCAGACCTGAAATGGTTTGGTACAAAGAAGATGAAGGTATGGGACAATATGGGCAATATGAATGGATGGAGCTGAATATTTGGCTCTTGTGTATCTCAGAGGTGCAGTCCCTGAGCTGCTAATCTGAATTGTTGCAGCTTTATCCGCCCTTTAACAAGTTCTAGTGCAGGCAGGGCACTATCCACACCGGGGGGAGCCATGAAATAGTGTGCAACCCCTACTGGCTGCAGCCAGCCCTGGATAGTGTTGGGAGAAAGCAGTACAGCAGAAACGGAGCCATATTTTCCCCTCTAACTTCTGAAGTCACATCTCAGTGTTTTATGCCTCTGTTATTAGGCAAGACATTGAACTAGAGAATAATTTTTTCTACTAATGTCCCTTTTTACTGACTTTACATCTTTAAGAGGCTGTAAACATTTAATAGACAGAAAAGGGAAACACCTCATTGAAAGAAATCTCACTGCAGATAATTGAGCACACAGTTCCTCTGGTGTGGTTAATAGGGTTATGTATTGCCATATCTGATTGTTTTACTGCAGTGGACAAGAACAAAGAACAGAAACCATGAAATTTCTGTGTAATTTAGCATTCAGCATTGATTTTCCTTAACACTTCCTGGATTATTGGCAATCCTATATAGCTAACCCAGTGTGAAAACTCTGTCTTTCTTGGATCTGTATTTCATTTGCTTTTTCATTATTCATCGATGTGTCTCAGGCTGGAGTACTACTCTGTTCTTTTTTAATTGAGTACTGTGTTGCTGTTAAGGAGCTGATTCCTTCCCCTTTGTGCTGATAAACAGACATACTTCATGTAAAATCTGAATCAAAGCAGTTGAATTCTTTGTCTCTTGAGAGCTTCTGAATGTTACTGAATATAAATAGTCTCCACAAAAAACATCAAGGAAGTTCAAAAAAGGGAAAGATTGTGCAATGCTTCCTCAACAATCTTTCTCTCTTTCTCTTTCCCTCTTTCTCTTTCTCTTTCTCTTTCTCTTTCTCTTTCTCTTTCTCTTTCTCTTTCTCTTTCTCTTTCTCTTTCTCTTTCTTTCTCTTTCTTCTCTCTTCCTCTTCTTCCTTTTCCTTCTCCTTCTTCTTTTTGTGAGGATTACAAAGAAGATAAACTAAGGCATTGTTTGAGAGTTTTGCTACCACTACATGACATCAGAAACCTCAATTTCATTCTCTGGCATCTTGCTAATATCTGACTTTCAAAGATATTTTAGCAACAATTGTGATTTTTGAAGGTTAATCAAGGGAAATGGGTGCTTGACTTGAAAGAGCTAAACAGCATAAATACTTTCAAAGACATACTGGAGGACTGTTCCTGAACCACCACAGTGCCTTTTTCTTCATATCAGTCTTTCTCAGAGAGTCTCCAATATATTGGGCAGGAATAAGAGCAGTTCCTTATGTTGAGGGAAGGAGGGTGAGGGAGTGGCTGGATATAAATTCCTGTCCTCTGTTTGTGACACCTCCTCAGCACCCTGGTCATATCAAACTATTTGAAGATGTTGCATGAATCTTTCTGAAACCCACATCAGGCTCTTAAATACACAAATTCTGCGCTTGCCCCAGCCAGCCACAGATGCAACCTATAGCAAAAAATGTCAGTCTTTTCTGAAGGCTTTGTGTTTGCTTTGAGAAATGTGCCATTCCTTTTTCCTGGTAAAACTCCAAAGAAAAATTAAATGTTCATGGAGTTTAATTTCTAACAGAAACCTACTTTCTGTGTTAGTCATCCACTAGTTTTTGAAGGAAGTCAAGATTCCTGAGAAACCAGACTGCAACTTGGTAATAATCAGACTAGTGCAGATGATTAAATCAAATGCAGATATTATAATTTTGGGATCTCAAACTAGTTTACAGTGCTGAGCAGTACCATAGCATGTATGAAAATACAATGTACATGCATATTTTGATTCACATCCATTTTGGCACCCAGTGCCCAGTATCAATGTCAGCAAGCAAGCTGGTATTTTATCTTCCTTATTCAAAGGTTATTTCATGCACACCTCACAGAACTCCAGCTCACAAGCACAGGCCTAAGGCTCAAAATTGATAAAGCATGCAAGACAGAATCATTATGTAAGGCATGGTAAACATGACTGATTAAAAATATCCCTGTAAAGAAACATTGCCAGTATTCTGCAGATGTGGACACTTTTCAGGAGTCCCCAGATCTGGTACCTATTTTATGACAAAAGATCTATAGCATATAAACAGATTATAACAGTATTAGCACGTAATGCCATGACTCTAAGTAAGTAAGTTTTAATATATGAATAAAGGCTTAATTATTTCTTCATGTACATGCAAAACGTAATAAAAGTAAAATGTGCCTGGGATACAGGGAAGAATAATTTTTTTATCTGCTTGCACTTGCATTATTTTTTTAAAGCCTTTCTTTCTTGGAGACACTGTTTACCAGTCAGCTAGCTGAGCGATAATCAGAGCTAGTCTGGCTGCTTTATGGCTCTGATTTGCCACACAAAAGTCTTTTTTTCATTTATCACTAGTGAAGAATGTTGTGCTATGTGCTGCTGCAATGTATGGTAGATGTTTAAGTCACCATGACAGAGAAAGCACAAATATCTCTAGCAAAAATCTGGTAACATGGATAAACTATAATCTAGATCAAACTAACAAAGGAATCCATGTGTGATGGAGCCACATACAAAATAGTCCAAACTTTTTTCCCACTCCAGGAAGAATTAACTTTTAAATTAGACAGTACAAAATAATAAAGAAAATCCAATATGTAACTTGAAGCAAATCTTTACTATGTCCAGAATCAACTTCTGGTCATGTTAAGCTTTGCAAAAAATTTTCTTTTATGTATATGTGGTATAATATCTTTTCCACAAGATTTGAGTTTGACGCCCTCTGGTAGAAGTAAACATAGGAATTATATGGTAGAAAAAAATTACTTTTCTTCACATGACATCCGGTTTTGAACTGTTTTTGAAACAGAACAGAAACCTAGCGAAGGGCATTTTATGACATGAGTATGTATTGTGACATGTTAAATTAAGTAACAAGTTACAGTAGTGACTTCAAAAAAACAAAATCATGTGAGAAGTTGTTTTTAAAAATTCATATTCTGATAAAATCCAGTTGAAAATTAATAGAGAGACTCATTATGTCTTTAGTAGTGTTTGACTCAGTCAGGTAGCCCATCAATACTAAACTCTCAGGACATAAAATGGGATGGAATGGAATAGAATGGAATATTTCCATTATAAGGGACCTACAACGATCATCCAGCTGCCTGACCACTTCGGGACTGACCAAAAATTAAAGCATATTTTTAAGGGCTTTGTTCAAATGCCTCTGAAACACTGACAAGCATGATGTGGTCTGACACCCCAGATGAGCTTTGCCCTCTTGGCTGCCAGGGCTCACTGCTAAATCAGATTAAATTTACCATCTACCAGCATCCCCAAATTCTTTTCTGCAGGGCTGTTCTCCAGGCACTCCTCTCCTAATTTATACTTATGCCTGCTATTACATCTATCCCAGGTGCAGAATCTGGCATTTGCTCTTGTTAAATTTCATGTAGGCTGATCAGGTTTCATCTTTGGAAATAGGTGGGAGACACAGAGCTGAGAAACATATGAATCTAAAACTGATACCAGAAAAAAAATCCTCATTTGATTTTTCACCTATATCAAGAAAGAGGTAATAAGCACAGCAACAAAACATATGTTTTCAGCTGCAAAACAGATTTACATCTCCTAGTCAGTGAGAAATTCCATTTAATATCAGAGTTTGCTTCTCCTTTCCCTCTTCTGTTCATCAGATCATGGTGAAAATGAGAGCTGGTAGAGCTGTTCAGTTCACCCAGTTTCTTCAGTCTTGGCTAGATGGCTTGAGCACATCATGAAGCCAGGGCATTCCTAAAGCAAGCATAGAACAACTCTAAATCTTCTGCCTTGGGCAGACAAGCCCAAATAATTCAGTCTGATTGAATAGACTACAAGTTCACCCCATGCTAAGTTCTGAAATGGACGCATCAGAAAAGATCAAAGTCTAGATAGCCTGGTAACAGGGCGTTTTTCTTACAAAATGGCTTACAACTCAAATAACAGGAGTGGGTATTCTGTTTTAATAACTCATTTCTCTTATTTGATGTTCAAGATATGAAATATAACAGCACAATTTGAATTAATATAATATTAATCAGAATAAAGCACCCAAAAAATTCGCGGTAACAATAATTACAATAAAGCTGCCCTGGGAGTATTCTAATATTCTCCACTGGAGTATGTCCTTCAAGTTCATTGACTTCTAGATAAGATTTGAAATAGAAATAAGACCAATGCATAAAAAGATAAAATGTTTGGGTTAACATCTCCCATAGAAAATCACAATTTTTGGGAGAAAATAATAGCAATTGCTATCTGTATGAGAAGAAGAAGCCAAATTGTAAGTCAAGTGCAAATGGGTGTCCTTTTTCATCCATTGCAATAACAAAGAAATTGAGTCTAACAGAGAAGCTTTTGGAATATAATGTGCTTCAACTGCTACGGCCAGGAAATATCAGATGGGAAGCCAGATCTTTTTGCTATTTAATCCTTCCTCTGCTGCCTGCCTCTGGGCAGCAGGTGGAAGGAGCCAAAAGCTGGTCGGTCATTTTGCAAGGACACCCATCCTAGTCATGGACCCAAGGCACATGTCTGCAGCCAGTCCATAAACAAACATTCTGAGAGGTTCCTATCACAAGGGTGATGGGAACTCCTGTTGCTGGTGTCCTGGAGGTTTTGTGCATGGGGTGAGAGAGTGCTGTGCTCAGGTGGGCATCAAAAGCAGAGCTGAGGAGAGATGAAGAAAGCTTTCTGTCCAGGGTAGTGAATTTCATTCTCTACCTGCATCTGAGCAGGTAAATATCACAGATATTCCTGATGTGAATTTAGTGAGCAGATCTCAGTTAATTGGGATTCTGTGGCTGAAAACCATAAAATCAATCATCCAAACAAACCAGACTACAATACAGTATGTATATATGAAACTAACAAAAGCACCTGAAAAGAAGTATCATATATCTGTAAATATATATTTAAAAGATCACTTTCCTGTTCCTAGTCAGTCCCTCGTGTCTACATGTGCAATGAGTAAGTAGCAGCCTACAGATGATTCAGACTTCCCTTCCCTGTACTTATCACATCCCTAAACTGAGAGCTGAATTAGGTCAATGCCAACCTCATAATGCAGAATATAAGTTACTCAACTCAAAAGAAATCCTACAGCTGTTTTGAACAGAAAAGACCAGATCACCAAGGAGAATGGTGCCATACCACTCCAAGTCCCACAGCACAAGCAATGCTTCCTGGTGGTAGTGGCTGTAAAGCAGAAAATAAAATAGGCCAAGCCAATACTCCAGCTGCTTTATAAGAATTATGTTGCCTATTTCTTTTCAGTTATTTAACAAAAACCTACACAATGAGGAATATTTCTTTTGCCACAATTTTCATTCCTAATTGTACTCTCTGGACCTGGTTATTAATTTGAAGAAAATTACAATTATCTGGCAACGCAGGGGTCCTGCAATTTCTCAAAAACTCAATTTTATTAGAGAACAATAAAATCAAGCAGATGGTCCTAAGGGGGAAGAAAAGAAGGAGCAAAAACTCCAAACCAAAACCAAACCAAGCTGAGATAATTATTGCCAGCAGTGGTATGTCTCTACCATTTCAATAGCTTGGATTAGCTGAGAGAAAAGAGATGGAGCTGTGCAAAAATAATGACGGGATAGACCTGGAGTCAGAGACTTTATGTGAACAGCAACAGCATCTGGCAAAGTGGCTGAACCGTCTGCTCTTGCTAGCACAGTAATGAAGCAGCAACGTGGCTTTTCTGCCCAACAGATGGAAAGTTTGTACCCAGCACGAGCAGCTCGCATCCCCCATCGTATCAAATACATGGCCTGCACCTTTGCTGTGCTCACTGAGATGTGGGACTGCTTGGAGCAATTTCTGTGTTGGACAGCAGTCCTCTCCCCCACAGGGCAGGTTGTCTGCAGGATTCTCCTGGCTCTTTATGAAGGGTGCTATAAGCTGTGTCATCTGTATGTTTGGTTTTAATCCAGCAAAAGTCAGTGTTTAATTCTGACTCTGGCACTGTGTTATTGTGGAAGCAGAGAGCCTGCCTGCAGCACAGAACGAAACCAAAGCTTAGCAAAGGGCAGCTGAGGAGGCTCAGCCACGCACAGGAGGTCATGTGGCTTCCCCGTAAAGCAAACTTTGGTATTGCTAAATTAACAGCATTTTCCATGCTGCTGGCACACCTGCTGGTGCAGTGGTTTTCGTTCAGTCAGAAGGAAAGTCAGCGACTCTGAAATGCAATTTCTTCTTTGACTTATAATTTTCCTTCAGTGATTCATTCATACCAGCTTCTTATCTGTGTATCCCAGTGGCTTTGAGGGGTTGGATAATAGTGACAAGAAGAATACACAGTCTAGTGTTGGTCTCTTGCTTTAACAAACAGTTATCACTTGGAACATGTCCAGACTCAATCCTTGGGAAATTTGGACATGCAACTGTCTTCAAAGAAAATGAAACTGGGCACGCAAGTCAGAATCTATCCCTTACTCCAGTATATTCCTTTGAAAATGTTCTCCCAGTCCAAATGTACACAAACGTTAAAGAAAATTCGATGTGCTTTCTGAAACCTCCCTTTTGACATCCATCTATAAGGGTTCTCCTCTGATATTTATCAGGCTAGATTGCACATGTAGACACAAGCCTGATCCTCTCTCTGGGATTTCTTCACAGACATCAAAGATAGGAGCTATAACTTCCTTTTATTCCCCAGAATTGCAATTAACACTGTTCTGATAGGAGGAGAGGAAAACAATACTCTTCTAGGTTGCCCTGATACTCTTGCTGAGAAAAAGTAAATTTGTTTACTCCCTCAGTCTGTCTGGTAGGGGGTCAAAGAAGAGACAAAGTCACGAGCAGAAACCATCTCCAGATCACATGGCCAGATAACTCACACAAGGCTTGATGGTTTTTATTTTTTTCTGTGGACAAATAATCCAAGCCACTGGCTGTTTTTTATCTGGTCTGACTCATATTACTGTAAGAAAGTAAAAAAATGGTACCAATGGTATGATTTTAAAATATATTTATTGACACAGCACAGAAACAAATTAGGAGCTACATCTCTTCTCATGCCCACAGCCATGGTTAAAGATAAATATGAGCAACAATAACTGTCTATCTCTACCTCAAACACCCACGAGAATGGAAGAGATTTTCTTCTTGCTCTCAAAGCTCACAGTTCTGGATATTTTCACATTTGGCAAGAATGAAAAAAAAAAATAGGCCCTCCAGAGAATAGGTTTTGCAAAATAAAGTTCAGCAAGATGCAAGGTGAAATTTAACTTCAGCTTTTTGGTTGTCATAATCAAATAATAGTTAGACTCTTGGGCTTTCCCCTTGTAACTGTATGCGCATATAGTACCAGCTAATTTCTTGCAGCTCCTGAGTTGTCAAATATCTACTAATTGTTTGATTTTTACAGAGGATCTGTGTACAGTGCTCAGGTAGACTTGTGGGCATTCATCACCTTTGCAAATCCAGCCAGATGTTTCAAAGGGTCAGTGACCTTGTCCAATGGAGAGTACTGCCAAACAGATACCTCCCATCAAGTTGTTGTACCTCACCTCAGCCATTCAGCTGAAGCCCTCTGAAATCAAGGGAATATCTGTGACTAAAAGTGAACATTATATACGGTGCAAGAGAGAATCAATATGGCTTAGATGCTGAAATACTTGAACTGAGGGCATGTATTAATTTTTTTGTAACTCTGTCTCAGGGTACACGTCTAGGAAAATAGTGTCATCCAGTCTGAAGTGAATCAGACTCTGCATTTCTTTATACTTAATACAAAATTAAGTTTAAATAATGTTCAAATATTGATTTAAGCAATTCTAGTACCAAATTACCTGAAGCTAAAGGACATTGTTTTAATTTACACCCAGATCCATTTTCATCACCCTGGCAGTGTCAGGTGGGTGTGAATTATGTACTCATTAAAGCTGATATGTCATGCTAGAGCTCTGCACAGCGGATACAGACGAGGCCTCAGAGGGTCAAGGAAGAGAATCTTTTGTAGATAAAGTCCCTTAGAATATTCAATAGAAAGCAGTCTCAGATTTGGGTAGTTTCTGAGAGCCTGATTCTAACAGTTTAGTTCATCTGCTGTGGTGTGAGCTGTTTTGACCTTCTCAGTGACGGGTATTAGGAGTCTATTTATACATTTTCCAAATGACATTAAAAGAGACCTCCAATGAGGCCTCTAATCTGGGGCAGAGAGGGGTAACATGTTATGAGGGAAAAAAACCTACCTTGTTATGCAGCTCTTTGAAGTTGTTAAGAGGTTTCAAATGCTAGAGGGTAAAGATGGGGCATAGGGCAGGGTTGAGAGAACGGGATCAAAGGGGGAAATTAAAGCACTTCATCGTGTAATTCTATAATTTATTACATTAGTAATCTCAGGACACTGCAGCTCCCAGCTGCAATGCAACTGAAGCTGGCAAAGAGCAACAGTAGATATCGTGTATCATCCTAGAGTAGAGTGCAGAGGAAGGAGTTTTGGCAAGGAAAACAGGCAAGCCTTTTTGCAGAAAAGTTCCAAGGTATTCATCAGAGAGAGCAAATGGACCTCAGCTACTGCAGGCTTGTCTGAGAGTAGTTTATCTGATCTGGGAGGAAAGGTACCTAAAACAAGCCTGACAATGTTTCAAACTGTGGTGAAGAAACCTGATTTAGCAAACTTGCATCTATCCTTCTAGTCTGTGTGCTTCCATTTATCAGCTTGATTTTGCTCTAGCATTAAGTATTATGTCATAACCTTTGCCAAGCTGTCACTGAGCAACTTTGATTCTTTGGTCTTCAGCTAAAGAATTTTTGGAACTCTTGAGAATGGGCTTGCTGTTCCATGCAACCAGTGGAAGCGGAGTGGATCTTGGAGTCTCAAATGCCTGGGAAGTGTTTTTTGTTACAGCAGCATCGTTAATCTAGCGAGCCACTAGATCATTTTTCACTGTGCTGTTCCACTTTTGCATGCATTTCTCTTATTCTTCCATGTGAAACTGAACTTGCACATGTTAGTATGCAACATCCAGATGTTTCAAGTTCTTGAAGAGAACATAGCCTCACTTGCAATGCGTAAACCATAGTAGAAATACCATCCTTTGTGCTATTATTCAAGGGTTTTTCTTTTGTTTTTCATCTTGTGTAGTTGTGACAGTGACTAAGATGGTAAGACAATCCAAAAGAAATCTTGGCAAGAAATCACATGATCTGGACACAATGTGTTTTGGTGTTTTTTTTGGTTTTTTTTACTCATATTAAACATTGCTAGAGTTAAGTAGCACTGAAAGTGCTACTGAAGCACTGTAGACTAATTTATGTGGAAATTGTGTCTTCCACACTTAAGTGAGCCTCTGCTCAATAGTGTGATGGTTAAAGATTGGATGAGATTCAATGATTAAGTTTAAGATTTCCAGAAGGCAGGATTAATTGAGGCAGCAGAGAAGTAAATGAAGGACTAGACCACTTCCAATTCCAGCGCAGAATGCACAGAAAGAGAAGAAAAAAATTCTTCAGTGTCATTACCAGAAAACTAAGAATTCATGCCAATCAGAAAGGGAGTTTCTCCTAGTGAAAGAGTCACCATGAGAGTGGCCAGGTAGGGAAATTTATTCATAGAACAGTGAGAAGATTCAAAGATGAAATCTAATTCTGGATCATGAGAACAGGTAGTTTTGCTACACTAGAAATTTATACCCTTTAGTTATCTATTAATATCTATTAACAGGGAAATGAGCAGTGATTTTTCTAATTCATTCAAAATGCAAACAAGCAATATATTTTAATTATTAAGAATGTTACCTAATTTTTAGTGTTCAATGTCAGAAACATTTAACTGAGGTTATAAATTTTTTTTTTTAGCTCTGTGGTTTTCAGGGGTGCTCTAGCAAAAGAAGACAATCCGGATTTCATTTAAAAACAAAGCATTTATTATTTGAAGATTCAAATAAACTTCAAATAGAAAATTCTATTCTATTCTTTAGAAATTCTTCAGAATGTTTTGGAGTCCTAACCTGGTATACACTGACAGTGAGAAATATGCAAAATTAATGACATGAAAATAAGAAGCAAACATTTCAGGCAATAAGTCTAGAAAGCCTTAAAAATTGAAAACAGCAATAACATTTATCTGTGTTCCGCATGGCACTCACCTTAGGGAAGTTATTAATACATTTAGTGTAGGTGGTGTGTTGAAAATTACTTTCAGAGTTACAGGGTAATATATCTCTTGCCATAGCTTCTCTTAAAATAAAGGGAAAATATTTTTAATACATTCATTTCCATAGCACTTTGAAACATATACAAGTTTTCTCCCTTTTTTAAAATATTATTTGCAAGAATTCACATTAATCAATGACTGTGTTATCACTTCCCAACAAAGAAATAAAATATATCAAAAGTTGAGCATGCACTGAACAAAGCAATCACATCAAGTAGTTTATTTTTTTACCACGTGGCTCTTAGATGTAAAACGAAATGGAGAACATAAACAAACCCTTTCAGTGGTGATTAGAGTTAGTGAGGTCTTCTTATGGTCACCTTTGAGAAGTTGTTTCTTTGTTGCTGTTGGGTATAGGCTTGCATTAGAAGCCTATCTTTTTCTTCTCCTTCTTCTCCGTGACTCCCATAACTGTGTGCTGAAATTGCAGGAGTCAGAGTCAAAACTAAGTCTTTTTTCCAGAGAGCTGCTTGTTTCTAGCAGCAGTAAAATTTTCAACATCTATGTCCCTGCATGCCATCCTTCCAGAGGCAAGGTCTCTTAGGAAAATGAATTGGTTTTTGTTGGTTGCAGCGGGCTTCATTAAGCCTGAAGAAAATAAATGCTGCAGGCTCCTAGTGCACTCCTTCCTCAATTCTCTGGACAAGTCACTTGGTGTGATGTATCACACACTTGGTGTGTGATGTATCCATGTCCCAGTGCTAGGGACATGGACGTATCCATCTACTTTTGGTCTCCTTGGTCTCCTTTTAAACAGCAGGAATTTTAATAGAAGACATAGGGACCAACCCTACGGCAGAGCAGCAGTGCTGTGCTCTGGGCAGAGAACATCCTCCACAACCACGAGTTCTTCTGTGGCCTGAAGTCATGGACCTGCAAACACCAGCTAGAACCTGGATAAGTCATCCAGACCTGAAACTGCAGTAGCACTTCAAAGATATGAAGGCTGGGGTTCTAAAGAGTGGTGACAGCTGATTTACATCGAACAATATATGAATTTGCCTCATCCTTCTTTTCTTTCTTTTCTCAGCCTCAGGCTTCTTTTCTTAAAAAAAAAAAAAAAGGGATAAGAATACATTTCTATTTTTCTCACAAAGGATAAATATAAATCATCTATGAAAACTGGAATATTTTAATGACACATTTCAAAAGACCAACAATTCCATAACAAGCTTTTAGCATCAGCTGAAAGTGGAGCTTACTCAGGAAGACAATTGGAAGTCCCTAGATATATCTTATTAATTAACAGGAGAACATAATTGTCAGCATCTCTGAATAATTTATCCACCCTATTAACTATTTTGATCCTTAAATTTTTCTGGATATTCATCCTCTGTGAGTGATTACAGGAAGAATATTGATGCTTTAATAGTGATATCGATCACTTTTACAGCATTTGGCAGTGATTTTTACCACCAACTCATAAAACTGGTGGAACAGAGTGATGAATAAGGATTTGCAAATTTGAAGAGCTGCATAGATATTAACTAATCACTGCAACATCACTGAGCCAATATGTTATTATGTTAATGGAAATATTAACATAGAGTGACTTTCCATATCTTGAAAATCAGAGCTCGCAACTGCCCACTTTTTTCTCTTTATTTTCACTATTTAATGATAACAGCCCAGAACTCCCGAGTACATGCAGTAATTTTAGGGGTGTCCATCTCCTCTGAATCTCCCATAGACCCTTCAGAGTGCTGAAGCTCTCAGGTGATAACAGCCATGCCCAACCAAGGAACCAAAACAACAGAAGGCAGGTTGTGCTGATGCCCCCAGCACACTCCCAAAGCGATGTACATCACTTTGCAGCTCTCTCCTGTGCCCAACTCACCTCACTTTTAATAAGAGAGAGGAGATGAGCTTTGCATTACAGCAGCCAAAGCTGGCAGGGTGGGTATTGAGAGAAGTGGCAGCAGCATGTTCCTTCGTGGAGATATAGAAAAATCCTTCCTTCTTGTGCCACAGCCCTCAGCATGTGTGAAGGAGTGGTAGGGTGCTGTGGGCTTCAACAAAGATCTGCTGAGACCTCTGAGCACTGCAGGGCATGGATCTGCAGATCTGTCACAGACTGCTTTTCCTTAAATGAATGTTCTGCCTTTTTGCCCCTACTAAGCCAATGCCCAGAAATCAGACTTAAAGTACCATTAGGATCATATCATCAATCATGAAGGTGCCTTGTTCATTGCTGCTTGTATTTTTATCCTTTTCCTCCATTTTTTGTGCCTTTCTCTTTCATGTGCCACTAATTATCAGTGATGAAAGAGATTCTCCTTTGCTGATCTTCCCCAGTTAGGACTGGACGTAGCAAATCTGAACGTGTGATGAATACCACTGCAATCTGAGGCAAACACAGCTGCCCTGGAAGGAACTGGCCTGTCTAGCAGGGCTGGTAGAAATACTGATGAGCTACTGCAGATTTCCTCAGACAGGGACAAACCCAGGCACTAACCGTGTGCAACGGTTTGTCTTTGAAATGCACCCAGTCATGGAAAAGGCTGATACACAAATTAAAGGCTGAACCATTGCCTCCTTAGGCTATACGGATAAATTTGCACTGATCTGGGCCGTGACAGCTCTTGATTCCACAACCTTTCTTTGAAGCAGACTCAATAACTCAAGGTGTTGGAACTCTAATGTTAAAAGATGGCGTGAGTGGATGTTTAATTAACAATATCATTGCTCATGTGAGACAACAAGTGTGAAACCACAAAGGAAGTGACATTTGTAGAGGCCCTATTTATATCTATCTTCTCATGTCAAATGCTTCTGTCCCATGAAATTTTTCAACTTGAACGGGGAACCAGTTTATATGTAAACATGACTCACTAGTTATGATGCCAGTGCTTTGGTTTTTTAAAACATACTTGGGGCTAGTTTAAGCCAGAGGACCATTTTAACGTAGGGGAACACTGCCCAAAATTGGAAGTGAAATGAAATACAGTGAGAGGTTTTCTCAATGTTCTACTGTGTTATACTTCATTTTTGCTCTGGAGCTCTTCTCAGCCGAAGCTCTTTCTTAAGAGCCCAGGTCTGGTAAAGATGGGAGAAGAGCTTCATCTCAACAGTGAGCCATAGAAACCCTTCAGACAAAATATCTGTGTATAAAACATCATGACCTGTGGTGCACAATATGGATTTTGAGAGTGCGAGGTTTTAAAATAATAGAAAACTGGTTAGGGAGATCATCTAATCCATCCCTTGCCCCACATTCGAGCTGGCTTATTATTCATAAGTGGAACTGCTATGCATGAGTATCTCAGATCACAGAATCTTTATGCCACTCATGCATTTTCTTTGTGCTCCTCCTACTTTTGCGGCCAGGATTGCACTTGGGGAACTGTAAAGCCAAAGTTAAGTGCTATAGGCTCTATAAAACAGATAGGAAGCATTTATCTCCAATGATTTAACATTTCATTTATTGTAGCCATAAAATAAGATAAAAATTTAAATATGCCCATCCTGCACGTTGTATCGTCCTACACAGAGAAATGCAGCATGTAAAAGCACATCAAAAGAGCTTCATTGCAGTGAGGAATTCACTACTTAAAGTGTAATTCAGGTTGTCTTAACCTGAATCCATGTCCCTGTGTTTTATGTTGTAACCACTGCCTTGTAAAATCCAATTTCTTTCTACACAGTGCTTGACCCATTGCTATGCAAAAGAGCATTTTGTTTCCCTTTAGCAGATAAGCTGTGGTTAAAGAAGGAAATAGGAATAATAACAGGGAGTATGAAGCAACTTTTACAGTAATGATCACTGTCAGCCCACCCTATAGGAAGGCTTATAACTTGGAACAAACTTGGAAGTTGGCACAGTAAGTGCTGGGAAGAAAAATCCGTAAACAGACTGCGAGGGATGGAAGTCAAGCAATGTGGAAGGTGCACGGATACAGCAGGCTTCTTCGGTGCCCTGTATCAGTATCATCATCCCACAGAGCTACCATTCCCCTAATTGCCAGGGCAGTTGTTCTGTATGTTGGATAAATGAAAAAGGACTGGTTAGAGCATAAAGAATACTCTCATACCGCTTTACTCCACGTTTTCTCACCTCTTTAAAAATGTATGGTTGGTTCCAAAGGCTCAATGCATCTATTTGCTTGTCAGTGAGTGGAAATGAAGGTTTAATACCTGTCATACCTCCCAGTGTTCTCACTCACAACAAAATCAGTCTTGGCTGTTATTCTTATTAACTTCCTTTTGCATTTCAGGTAATTTTATTCTTTGCAGTAGATATAAAATGAACCTGATAGGTGAAGCACAGAAAATGGGATGGTGCCCAATGCTCCTCTACATCTCACAGTGATATTCATTACCAAGATATTACCCTGTCAGCTGTCAGCTTGCTAAGAGAGAGTACCAGGGAGCCAAACAAAAAGAAAAATGACCCAAACCACCTAAACAAACAAACAAAAAAACCCCACTAAAACCAAAAAGGAAGAAGTAAAAAAGATGCCTATGAAAGAGAAAAAATTGCTAATAAAATCAAGCATCAATAGATAGTGATGTCCTTTACTGCGAAATTGTATATCGGTTCCCATTCTCACGGTCCATCAAATACTACTATTCTAATAATCTGTCAGGTCTAATCAGAGGGAGCCAGCCAGCCTACCAAAATGTTTTGTGCAGCTGGGAGCTTCATGTCATGACCAATCAGGCACTACTGTCTCTGTCGCTATATGATATATGTTTTAAATAAAGCTTGATAAACTCTGTGCCGAAGGGGAATTTTAAAGATTTAGTTTTTATTATTTTTGTAATAATTTGGATTTGCTAATCAAAAGTTCTGTTTTGCTTCAGTAACCTGAGCAGCTTTAGTGAGATAAAAAAGCAAATCAGAATAAAAGGAACAATGAAGTTGTTTCTTAAAGCGTTTCGGGGTTTTTTTTGTTTTGTTTTTTCCCCAGGGTCAAAACTCATTTGCATGGTTAGGGTGATGCAACTCATTTCCACAGACGTCTTTCCTTACACTTTTTAAAAACCCACTACACAGTACAATAAATCAAATGTAATTTTGTTTAAAATGTGTGGTCCAAAGTTTTCACTTCATATAAGGCTATGAAAAAAATACCCTGATTTATGCTGAAGATAAACTTGATATAGTGGCTATTTTGTTAAAAAAAAAAAAA